>WYDE02162750.1:0-11037 GCA_009867175.2 Adela reaumurella | reverse complement strand
TGTCATTGGCTGTGTCCGATCTTCTTTTGAAGTTTTGGGCACAGCCACCCATGCTAGCTGTCTATAAAAAAAACATAGGAAAAAAACAAGTTAACAATAATTTCAAAAATTTAAAATACAGTTGCACTCGGAATATTAGAATACACACATTAGGATTATGCTGCTGCTGTTTAAAATAAAATAAATAAATATTCTTCTCGATGACCTCATTTCAACTGCATTTATTCTAATTTCATGTCACTTCTGCCATACCCAAGATTCACTTTTATTATGAATTCAGTGCATATTCGTGCAATATTCGTGCAATTCGAAATAATCACCTTATTTCGGTGGCACATCCGTCTTACCCTAATCTGCGGCGATACCGGCGTATTATGACATGAGTGAGTGAACGCACTCGACACGGCCCGTCTGATTGGTTGACATCGTGGCGTTGTCTCTTCACTCGTTCATGTGATGTTATCACGGTACAGCTACTGGCCAACAAAATTGATCTTATTTGCTATAATAGAACAGCATTATCTCATATACCTACCCCGTATGAGGTCAGCACGCGCGCTTTTGTGTCGCATCTTTTCTTAGCTAACGGTATGGAGCAACTTCCCGCTAGCACGTACGTACGTCGTACGCGGCTAGATCGTCAACTTTAGGGCTATGCGAAAATGAAGAAACATATTAATTTTTACCCTTCCCGTAGATGTATTGTGTTAATGTTTTCAGTTACGCGGTATTTGTCAGAGGTTTGTAGAAGGTCATCAACTGACTAATACGTTCCGTGATACCCCGTATATCTGGTAATTAAAGTAGGCGCACCGCCTTCCGACATGTACGGATGCATATTAGCATTGTCTAATGAGCGAGTTTGTGATTTGGCGAGCAATTTTTAATAATTTTCTTACAAATTTTCGTCGATTTTTTGACACGGATTTGTAGATAATTTCATCTTCTATACGGAACAAAAAAATTGACTGATGTAACTAGATTGGTTTACGAGATATTTGAGTTTATGTCAAGGTCGGCGCTCGATACCGCGGCGCGCTAAAAAGTCTAGTTACATCAGTCAAATCTTTTGTTTCGTAAAGAAGATGAAATTATCTACAAATCCGTGTTAAAAAGTCGACGAAAATTTATAATGATAAAACTTAGCAGAAAAAATCTAAAAACTCGCCCACTAGACTAATAATGCATCTGTGCCCATTTGCCGCCGTATTGTTGCATGTTGAACCGGCAGACAGGTGACAGGCCTGCATGTCGGTTCAACATGCAGCAAGCATAGCTCAGATGGTAACCAGAATCAAGTTCAGGCAGCCGTAGACTTGCCACACCAATATTCAACTTCCTAGGAGAACTGGCAAGAAACTTCGCTGGAAATTGTTACGACAAGACTGGCGCGGCGTACATCTACCTTTTATAAACAAAATCACAAATGTTTCCATAATATGCATACCTACACTGTCTGTTTACGAATTGCAGAGAATTGTCAAGACTGCAATGGCTGGCATGGCAGCCCTGCGCTCGCAGTAGACGCTGTATGCAGATGGTTATCGGATATCGGCCGGGAACCAGCCACCGTCACCGCGGACTACGCTACTGGAACTTGTACACGGACACAATTGCGGAAGACACGTTTCCCCGAGTTAACGTTCGCGCGTGTGTGCTATCCGTCTATCCATCCGTATGCTTACTTCGCTTGTTCCGTTGTCAAAGAAATTTGCAGACAGCTTGTGACCCTGAAAAAGGGCCGGGGACCACTAATCGCGCACTTGGCTATTTCGCTCCGTGGCAGCAAATGAAAAAAAAAGACGAGCGTCGGGAAAAGCCAGACAGAAACGAAACTATTACGCGCCCATCACTGTGTGTGTGATTAATCATTAATTAATCATCATTAATTTATCCCAGAAGGAATGCATTTTGATATGAATTCCTCCATAGTTTGGCATTACCATCATTGGCGTTAAACCGTCCACTGCTGGACATACGCCATTACAATTTGTTTCCGACCCTCCCGTCACTTGACAAAAAGAATCAATTTTTTGCCCGCGACGTACCCTATGTCGTGGGTCCAAGTCGGTTTAAATAGTTTGGTATAAAGAAAAATAATTCCTCTATCGAAATCGGTTACGTCTTTCTTTCTCTTTCTTTGCAGCCATTTCACTCGCCCAACTGCTGGGTACAGACCTCTCTTATTACATGATAAGTGAGGATTTATTCATACACTTCCACGGTGACCAAGCGGCCTGGAAGTGGGCTTCCTCACAATGTTTTCCTTCATCGGAGTGTCAGCAGCCATTTTAGTACAAATTCTGAAGTAATAAATATTGTGCTACCAGTGGGGATGGAACCCGCACCTCCCGCTTGAGAGGCCGTCTTGCCCGCCTGGATAATCGGACACTAGAATCCTAGACCGGTTACGTACAAGAAAAATTCTTATCGTAACTGCTTACGAAACGGCATAAGAAGAACGATTGTTACTTGAGCCGTGTACAACAACCTACGGCATCTTGCTACGCGTTGCAGCCCGACCTTCATACTAACTGTACCTTCCGTTGAGCCGCGTAGGGTTAGAAGTTAGAGCCTTGTTCCATGCCACTGGACCAACGGAATCTTGGCGTAGTAGCTGTGTCAAACTGTACTAGTGTCTTTACTTTTGTGGAGGCACGTACCTAGCTTGGTTTATAAGAAGGAACGTTAAATTGTACATACATACCACTACGCCTCTTCTCCGGAGCGATAGGCAATCATACATACTTTTCTTCGTCCAGCGTCATACATCCATTCATACATGCACGTTGGTTACGGGTGCTGCGAACTTCCCTCTTCCGTAAAAGGTTACCTATTTGGCCATGGTAGGTTCGCCTGGAGTGGCTCCATTCGATCTTTCCTTCCACGTTCGCTTCAAATATTTGTTTCGTCATTCTCTCACCATCCATTCTCTCCATGTGTCCAAACCATCTAAGCATACCTTTTCCTATCCTTGTCGCTATGTCTTCTTTCAATCCGCATTCTTCTCATATTTATTTTTCACGCTATCTTTCAAAGATACTCCACATATTTTTCTCAATGATCGCATTTCAAAAGCAATTATTCTACTTTCATGTCGCTTGTGCCATACCCAAGATTCACTGCCATGCATTAGTGTAGCAGGGCAGGACACTATGTTATTGTTTTGTTGTTGTTGGCTAAGCGAAGCGAAGTCACTTTCTCGACTAGGGTCAAAAAACCTTTTCTGTCTGTCTGTCCGTTTGTCCGCGCAACTCCCCCGAAACGGTCCCCGATCGGATTGAAATTATGTAGATTCATTCTATACCTATGTCAATACCTCACCACGCACTAAATTTGAAAGAACAGGCAAGAAACTTCGGTGGAAATTTTCAACGTCCACTACTCCTAAACGGTTTGGCCGATCGGGCTGAATGTTTGTAGGTTAATCCAATTTATCTATTTTAAATTTCCTAGAAGAACTGGCAAGAAATTTCGCTGAAATTTTTTTAACATCCATCACGATCATTACAAAGCCTGTTACTAAAAGACTCTCGTGCGTTTACCTTGTTAGATATGCTCCATTATATTTTACGAGAAAAAATTGTAATGTCGAAAAATAACAAAAATGCAGTGCGCTTTTCAACTTTTCAACTTCCTAGAAGAACTGGCAAGAAACTTTGCTGAAAAGGTTTCAACATCTATAGCGAGTATCGCGAAGCCTGTATTATATAATATATTATTGTACAATACTGGGGTGGTTCACGCTTTAGATAACGAATAGAACTCAAAGGCTCGTACTGTGTGGAATTCAACAATTCCTAGACATTTTGATAGTTCTTATTTTAAATAGTTCTCAAAGTTTTTTTTTTACATTGCCCATAAACCTAAGTATTTGATACTTATTGATTTTTAACCAAACTGGTTTTACGTTACAATAAAAAGTTGAACCACCCAATTACAAACTTGGGAAAAAGTTGACAAAGTCACAGAGAAATAATGAAATTCCCCATTTTTCGACAATAAGTGAAGTTCCATTGCGCAAATTTCATTATCAACATATTCATCGAATTTTTGGTTAATGGCAGTTCTTTAACGGTTGTTTATATTTGTTTGTGAAGTGAGTAATATTTGGAAACAATTTTAGAACTTATTATTTAATTTATAGATTAGATTATTTCTCGTGTGCCGTGTGAAGCCGGCACTTAAAAGAATGACCCTATTGCATCTCTTCCCATGCATGTCGTAAAAGGCGACTAAGGGATAAGGACTAGATGCCGTGCTAGAGGGCGACGGGCTCGCCACCTCTCACCTTGGCACGGTACTTTTACCAAGTCATGCAGTAGGTGGGTGTTCGTGCCTTACATGCTGCTTGATGTCTTGTCCGAATCTTGCAAAAAATGGTGGTCGGTGTTGTGCTGTAATTTGCTGGAGTTCTTGCAGCACAACATCGATTGCTCTGCTTACCCAATTCTCGGGATTTAGCGTGAGTGATATGTATGTATGTCTGTGTTATTTTTAGCTTTATAACATAAGCCAGAAGGCACAACTTCCCCAACTTAGCTACTCCATTGTCTATGGGTAACCCCATTTGGCCAGCTCGGACAACAATCTCTACTAAGGGTCTGGAAAACACCTCGATAATAAGATGTTCACATCTGAAATCCGACGAGAAGCGAACGCTATTTCACAAATCTACGTATAGGTACAACCCAACTCAATTTCCTCTAACCGAAGCTACTCAATTTCTTGTGAAGTTCGCACGATCTCTTCCCACTGAAATTCCCGCGCATGCGCAAGCCTAGACAAAAACTTTACGACTCGACATAAATAAGAGAAGTGCTACATATCGCACAATTACCATGTAGTCTACCGTCGTGTACAAATTCCAACGATCGAGAGCCAACAAAGAAAGCTATCTCCTTTTTTTTATGCAAAACGCGACATATGGCGTTCGCCAGGCTAAGGCATTGGTATAACCCGACAGCGCCCACTAGCATTCGATGATTTACTGGGGCTGCGAATGTCATGTCTGGCTTCCATAATCCCTCCTACCCCGATCGATATCAGCCACGCCCGTCGGACTCGCTCGGAACATCCATATGTTGTTGACACCAAACTTCTGAGTGCGAATCGTTTTTTTAAATCATTCCTACGTCGTACGGCCAAAATATGGAATGGCCTTCAGGTGAGTGTGTTCCCTACCACCTATAACCTGTAGATCTTCAAAAGGCGCGTTAATAAATTAGACAACGACCTTTTCGTGCGCCTTTTGCCTGGCATGGCGCCTCTCTGAGACTGGTTCCGTGAGGAGTTATGTTAACGACTGTGTTTGATCTTCTTTTAAAGTTTTCGGCACATCCACCCAAGCCGGTTGTATATTGAAAAATATGTCGGCTGGCTAGGTGCACCTTCGCATTGTGTTTGAAGGACATTCCATTCCACAAGTTGCCAACCCTATAAATAAAGGATTTTCAGCATCGACATGTCCTTAATTTTGACGTGAAAACGTCAATGTTTATGTGCCCAAAAAATGTAAAATGTATGTAAAAGTAACAAAATTGTTTTTTCGTTTTCGTGCTATTTTTCATGGAAAACGACCAAAGAGGATACACCCTTGAAGATATAAGCCTTTTGTAACTTTAGGCGGGCGCATTCAAAATATGGGCTCTGTGGCCCATGCCCAGATACTAAAACGTGACGCACCGGCACTTCACAATGTGCAGGAAATTTTTATACGAGGAATAGAGTTCGCTCGTATCGTCGACAAAACATCAACATATATAGTTACGCAGATAATTACTCACTGAGTGCCTGACTGATTCTGTCACACTGCGATGATAAGATCTCCGAATTTTGAATTTAGAACACGCATCGCCACGGCCTGCATGATATAGATACCTTTTCTCTGTCTTAATCTACTTAGGCTTGGTAAATTTAATAAGTGGAAAAATAGCGACATAAATCGGCCACTTTGGCTCGTCCCTTAAATATGTGGTCTTTATCATAAAAACTATTTTGCGGTGGGCTGTATTTTCCAAGTAAAACCACGTACTGAAGATGCTCTAAGGGAAAACTTGTGGAGCAATTTAATACCAACAAATCCATTAACTTGAAAATTTGTCCAGTAGTTTGGGAGATATTTAGATTTTCTCATCACCCGCCAATGTGGGCAATAGATTTGCTGCCACCAAGCAATGCCTAGGGCTGTATGCGAAATTTGGGTGAGATCGGACCACGGGAAGTGCTCGGACAAACGGACTGATGACGGACGCATATACGAATTGCACGCATAATTCTGTATGACCCGTCCTACATAATAAAAAATATCGGACGCGCCAAAAAAGTGACCATGCCCGGACGTAGTGCGCGGGGCGAGGGGGGAAGGGGGCGCAGCCGGGGAGTAGCGGGGAGGGGAGACGGGCACCTTAGGCGCGTTGCAACAGTAATATGTATGTATTAGAAAATTCCATACACAAAAATGGCGGCGGCGGCGTGACGGGGCGCGGAGGCGAGTTTAGATATATAGTAGGATTAGAGTATATTTATTTAGGATATACATATATATTAGGATATATTTAGGATATAATTATAGGCCCGGTGCCATTTGGTCTCTATTCGCACTCCGGTCGAACGCATAACCAGACAAAGCTCTATAATGAAACGAAATAGGTAGACATGCGATTTTTATAACGTTTTATGCACGAGGTTTCGGTGGTTATACGCCCCGCCTCAATTACATACTCCTAATAGGAGTAGGATGTTGTCAATAAGCCGTGCTATCTATCGTATTATTGTTCGAGTTCCGTTTGACACGCCGGTAAGCCCGTAGAATCGCATAGGCAAGCCGATAACCCGATGCCGATCTTTTCAAAGTTCAGCGCCACCTACCGGTCGCTGCGGTAACTAGGTACCTGCGCAGACGCATCCAGCCCCGGATCTAGACTAGAATATCTCTATGTATTTCCAAGGAAATTAATAATTACTTGGACCACTATTTAATTTCCTTCGACCTGAAATGAAATATAAATGTTAACGATATTATTTAAATATTTTATTCTGACCTAGTTGGCTTATTATGTATGAATATTGTGCAAGGAAAATGTGATCGCCTGAGTTTTGTATATGAACGCAGTAGTTCGTAGTTCGCTGATCCGTTTTCCATACAATAATCACTATCCATCAATCTATACATACGCGATTGTTACAGTGCTGTCGTCGATATTCGATGCGATAAAGATACATGCAAGATATTTAACCATAATCAAAGTGTGAACTAACATAAAAATCATATTAATAAAATATCTACTCAATCAGCTTCCGGTTTGAATTTATTATGTTTATTAATAAAAATAACCTAAAGAGTAATCCCTTGTTTAAATTTACCATCGTGTATTATGTCAATAAAACTTTCGCCTTGGTCGCCTTATGCTAAGGGCCAGGGTGAATCAGCCACATCGTTGCCGCTGCGGTGAGAGGGCCGACACTTAAGGTCACAACGCCCTATAATGCCAGCGCAGTGCTGATCATTTTTCTTACGCAGGGCCCATACCACCGTCACCTGTCGGGTATTTTAAAGCCGTACGGTTTGCACGCGATGATGATTAGAGGCCCGACGGTGTGACAGTCATTCCATTGAATTGTAGGAGGTCATTCGTCTGGGACGCTCCTTGCGCCGACACAGTCGCTCCATGCCATGTCAATGCGCTAAATTTAGCGCGGCTGGTGTTGCTGCGACATGCGCCGAAAGCAAAAAGCGGCGCAGGTGCTCTCGGAGAGAACTATATATTTGCGCCGCTGGCGTAGAAACGTTGGGCCTGTGGTGGTCAGAGGCGAGGAGACTCTTCAAATACCTCTCGTCGCGCCTGACCGACTCCTCTAGTGACACAAGGGCTGGCTCTTACCTCGGACAGAGAACCTGCTTTTGAATACAGCGAGGTAATGCAGCCAGGTGTTTGGGAACCGCACGGCAGCGATCTTGCCTCCATTTTTAATTTGTAGGTAGGTGTAGTTTGTATTTTTATTTGTAGACTTTATGTTAATTTTATTTATGTAATTTTAGTTTTAGGTTAATTTATTATTAGTAATTGTATTATTTCTGTGATGTGAATAAGTCAAATGTAACCTTGCGTTCAATGCAAGAACCAATTAAAATTGGCAAAAATTACCATTTTTTATGGATTAGGCAGACACTACGCCGCCGTCAGCGTGGTGCCAACACCGCCCCAAGAGCATTTAGTTTCATACGGAGGCTGCGTATGCCGTGCTTTTCTTTCTTTCATATTGGCATGTAATGATATCGCCTTTCACCAGATAAAATTCATATTTTTAGGTAGTTGTTTGTTTCAGTGTGTTTAAGCTGTGACCCCCGTCCAGCAGACCCACGTCCGCGCCTGTCGGTGCGTTTGAACGGCTCAGCAGCAACATAATACAGCCCCGGGTATACTTACCACCAGCTTGTAGAATGCGGAGGCGAGCGAGACACAGTGGAGTCAGTTGCTGAGCTTACTTGAAGATCAATATTCAAAGATCTCGGAACTTTTAGCACTGCAACGACGCAGGGACATTGGATCGTTGTGTTCCCATCACCTGCACCACGAAGAGTATTTCTAGGAGCTGCACGACACAATCGCAATAGTTAGGAATGCATCCGTGCTCTGTCGACCATCCCTGCACACAGAACTAATCGATTTACGATAATCGATCGATGGATTTTGAGAGGTGAATGAAAAAAATGAGGAAGTTTCTGGCATGTGTCATAGGCTCACACTGAGCTGTGTAGCCCTCTATGTCAGGAATTTAAAGTCAAGGTAGCGGCGTAGCCTGGTTTATGAGTTCATACATCTTAATCGCGAGTTCGCTACCTGATATGCACACAGTGTTTTCAATATTCCAAAATTACCGTTATAAATTTGTAAGTAAAATTACAATGCACCCCGGTGAAGGAAAACGCCATTGGGAAACCTGCGCTCTAACAATACGAACGTGTTATAGTGCATAAAGGTTGACTGAAAGAGATTGGCTCCGGCAACAAGTCCGCCTTTTGGCAATCAGAAAATTGTAAAAAAACCTCCGCCGCGCCGTGGTATTCGTAGCCACAATAAATTTAATGTCCATGAACACCACTGGACTACGTGTGCGCGTTAGACTGGGGATTGCCATTTTTAGCGCTATACACAAAAAAGAAGTCGACGTTTCGCCGGCCCAGTTACGGGCGTCCTCCGGATGAGAAGGCCAAGATGTTCCAAGAACCGAACCGCACAGTTGAAAATTGGGATGATTTTGAAATTGATGTTGATTGATTACGATGATGATGATGCGATGACGGAGGGGAAGTTGTGAGTTTATTGTGAAATTAGCCAATCTGTTGAGCCAATCGTGAGTTGTGCTGTGCCTGTTTGAAGTTTGCCCATTACCTTCGACGAACCAAACGTATTAAGAAGTGGTTCCTAATAAGGAGTGTCATCGAATTCACGTCAAAATACCAGGGTGCCCTGTGTGGGGTGGTGAGCACGACAGAGTTTATGCTGCCTGAGTTTTTCTTGCAATTCTTTTCGAAAATACATTACTTTCGGTTAACTTATGAAAATGCTATAATATAACCCATGACCAATTTAATTTCAGTTGAATGTTCCTAAAGAAGGAATTATATATATTATAATAATTTTACATATTTAAGGGTTAAAGTTTGTATTGTATTGTATTGTATTGTTTATTATGCAATAAAAAACTCCAAGGAGCTGTACATAGCTGTTAAGAAAAATAAAAACATACACAACATACATAGGTAAGTACACACAAGAAAGAACGTAAAGAACGTAGCAACAAAATACAAAAAGGACTTTTGTTTAAATAACCTTCTGTGTTACAAAGACACACCTGTATTCCCACAACATGACAACATAAATTGGGCTCAGTGTAAATACATTGAACAAAATCATATTAAAAAATTAAGATCAAGATTGTCATTTTGAGTATTTTATCAATATTTAAAATTAATTGAATTATTAATTTTACCAATATTTAAAATTATATCCACAAGAAAATAAATATTCAATTGTCAAAAAAAAACAAAAATTAAATTATAAAATGTGGTCAAAAAATTGTCAAAATTGTTCAAGAATATAAATAAAATTACTGATTACTAGAATAAATTAACTGCTGATACGCAAGAAAGTTTACTGCAAAAAAAATCTATTTACTACACCTTTTCAGCTTCCGTTAAGTACTAACAGCATATTAGCGAATAAATTTCGACAAAATTATCTATTAACTTATTTATTTATACTCTTTTTTTATACACCAATTTAAGATGACAAAAAGGCGGGCCTTAACGCTAACAAGCAACCTCACCAACCTTTTGGGTGTGGAAAAGTTATAGGCGTGAAACAATAGAACATTATAAGAGGGCAAGAAGATATTTTCTCTATTTTTTTATTTTTCCCAAATGTTTTTTCAGGGTGGTAACATTAACGGAACTTCATATACATTCATACCATCACGCTTCTTCCGGTGGGATAGTGGGATACACTTGAGCGCCATTTGACACGTTCCTGACATACATCCTTTGCTTCATCCACCGTCATATAATTCCTTCATAACTGCGCGCCGATTACGTGTGCTGCGAACTTTCCCTTTTACGTAAAAGGTTACCAGTTTGGTCCTGTTATCTTCTTCTAGAGTGGTCCCGTTAGAGCCTCCACATTCGCTTCATATTTTGTTTGGCCATTCTCTCACCATCCATTATTTCTACGTGCCCCAACCTTCTAAGCATATCTTTCTGTATCCTTGTCGCTATGTATTATTTCTATCCACCTTATTCTCTTACAAATTTATTTTTTATGGATACTGACATGGATGGCTAGATCACCAAATGCATCGATTCTTCTGGTACCAGTACTGTCAGCCTAAACACCTTTGGTGAGTTATATATGTGGTGCCATGTCAGCACTTCCCTCAAATCCAGCCGGGTACACTGAACTGGACGGAAAACACGAACTATGTTTCATAGCCTCTTCGACCGACCTTCATTCAGTGCGGTGGTACAAACCCGGGCGG
>WYDE02162639.1:0-11038 GCA_009867175.2 Adela reaumurella | reverse complement strand
TCGTAAAAGGCGACTAAGGGATAAGGACAAGATGCCGTGCTAAAGGGCGACAGGCTCGCCACCTCTCACCTTGGCAGTGGCACGGCACTTCTACCCATTCATACAGTAGGTGGGTCTTCGTGCGTTACATGCTGCTTGATATCTTGTCCGAATAACTTGCGAAATGTGGTGGTCGGTGTTGTGCTGTAAGTTACCGAAGTTCTTGCAGCACAACACCGATTGCTCTGCTTACCCCGATTTTAGGGATTCTGCGTGAGTGATATGTATGTATGTATGTAGTTATTATTGGATCGTATATGAGTGTCTCTTTGGCATGTCAGATTGACCGAGAAGGCAAGAGCACGCCTCTCAAGCGGGATGTGCGGGTTCGATACCCACTGGGAGCATAATATTTATAACTTTAGAATTTGTACTAAACGGCACGCTGACACTCCGGTGAAGGAAAACATCGCGAGGAAACCCACTTCCAAACCGTGGATGTGTAAGACTAAAATCCTCTCATCTCATTTAAATGAGAGAGGCCTGTATACCCAGCAGTGGGGCGAATAAAATGGCTGCAAAAGAAAGAAGAAAAGATGTGGCTGGTGACGTCATTGGCCATTTTTAATCACGTGACATTATGCAGACATTTAAAAATTTTCTTTTATGTTTAATCCTACTAATATTCCAAATACAATTTGTTTTTGATGTCTGAATGTTCGTTAGTGAATCATGCAGAAACGGCTGAACTGATTTGGATGAAATTTGGCAAAGAAGTACATTATGACCTGGAGTACTACATAATATACCTAGTGGAGTATATAGTTTTGTCCGTGACTTCGTCTGCGCAGACTTTAACGCGAGCGAAACTTCTGGCACTTAATATTGATTTCGGTGTACTTACAATTAAATATTTAAACAGGATCCTTGATACTTTCTTCATTATAGTAGAATAGCCCATTAATGTTTTTCATTTGTCATGATTCGAGTCATGAAGTAATTTAAGGTGAATAAATGGCCTAGAACGCAGTTTCCATAAGATCCAGATTATCACTCATCTTTATTATTCTAAAAAAATTGAAGCCAGTAAGACGCGATCAAAAAGCAATCACTCATCAACCAAGGAATGTCATCTTCATCTCGACTGCCTACGTCATTGAGAGCGGACACCGTCGTGATGGCACGGCCTTGAATGTATAACTAACACGGTCACTCTTTATTTCTCGTTGCGTCGCCGTGGAGCTATGAAGAAGAGAGTTGAATGCACTTAGGTTTCTT
The DNA here is from genome assembly GCA_009867175.2 of Adela reaumurella. Lineage (NCBI taxonomy): Eukaryota > Metazoa > Arthropoda > Insecta > Lepidoptera > Adelidae > Adela > Adela reaumurella. The sequence continues at coordinate 9,781 of WYDE02162639.1, read as the reverse complement.
ACTGTTTTTATTTTATGTATTATCTGTCATACCATCATGGTTGGCTCTCACCTCTTATGTCACACATCGTGAACTGTGATACGAGCCTAATTCACCTCTATCCTTACGGAGTATGGTGCCATGACAAGGTACTTCCCTTTTTCAGTCCGGCTACACTGAACTAGACGGAAAACACGTACTATTTACATAACCGTTTTAACCATCCTACATTCAATGCGATGGATCCGGCCTGATCGGGTAAACCCTACCACCTAGTTAGGAGCGTGAAGGGTTTCCTCGCGGTTTTTTACTTCACCGGAGCGACGGGTACAAAACTGTATAGGCCTTGAAAAGTACGCCAGTACAGAGGATCGATCCTACGATCACTGCGCGCCAGTCAAATACTATCACTCTAAGCCAAACCGCTGCTCAAAAACCTAATCAAATAAAGCAAATTTCTGTCGACCTATTGCAGTAAACAGTTATCTACTGAAGGCTAATATTTTCACAGAATTCAGAAGAAAATGAAATGATTTCTGCTACGTTGATGCAAAAATCCAAAAAATATATTTTTTACGTCCCACAAACTTTAAAAAAAAAACTCACTCCAATGTGGCAAGTAATTTTTTTTTATTATATTTTTTATCGCTGCAGACCTGGATGGATGGCTGTGCTTGAGGTCGGGGCCTGTAGTTCACATTCACCCCCGAGTCGCCAATTCGCCAGTCTAGTTTAAAGACCCCTTCAAAAATTTAACGTCCCTTTCCTTTCTTAATAAGTTTAACCAACTGAATTGGGAACTAGCCTGGAAGTGCCTCACCAACGCGCGTGTCACCGCCTTACACACAGATTGGGACTAAAATAATTTTCATCCACAGTACGTATATGTTGAAAAAATTTCAGCGAAGTTTATTGCCATTTCTTTTAGGAAATTGAAAATTGTTGGTTGGCGAGCTATTGGCATATGAACATTATGTACCTACAAAATTTCAGCCAAACCGGCCGAACCGTTAAGGAGGAGTTGTGCGGATAAATAGGCAGACAAACAAACAGACACCAATAGTTTTTTTACCCTAGTAGAGTACTAGACTTCGCTTCGCTCAGCCAATAATACGTGAATCATTTATTAGCATAATATGTGTTGGATATATATGTAGGATAAAAGCAATATGTGTAGTATACATGCATATATAATATAGGATTTAGAACACTAGCGGAGACTGCCGCGAGGGCGCGTGCGGCGGCCGAAACTCATACAAATCGTGCATAAAATGACGACAAGCGCGCGGCACTTCCGCGGTTGGTAAGGCACTTCTACTCGTTTCCCAATTCAGTGGTTTTAACCCGTTAGGATTGTTACCATCGGACTAAATAAAGGTCGGTCGAAGCGGGAATGAAATTTAGTTCGTGTTTCTCCACCAGTTCAGTGCAGATTTACCGGGGAGTCCAATATTTCCTATCAGCTTTAATGTACAGTCGACAATTATCATTTCTGTGCAGCGTAGACATTGTACCCGATCACGTGACCGGAGAGCGTAAGGTGAAACAGATAAGTGTGTTTTTGTGTTGTTCGTCTCATATTGCATAACACGGTACGCCATATGTGGCGGGTATTTAAAAGAATGACCCCACTGCATCTTTTTCCATGCATGTCGCAAAAGGCGACTAAGGGATAAGGACAAGATGCCGTGCTAAAGGGCGACACGCTCACCACCTCTCACCTTGGCACGGTACTTCTACCAAGTCATGCAGTATTTGGGTCTTCGTGCCCTACAGGCTGCTTTATCCCGGTTTTTGCAGTACAACACCGACTGCTCTGCTTACCCCGATTGTCAGGATTCAGCGTGAGTAATATGTATGTATGTATGTACAGTCCACCGGTGGCGGCGCGGAGCGTGGGGACTCTCTCTTTACCGCTGCGCTTGCAAATTGGCGGGAAAACAATCCATAGATATGAATTAAGGAGAGACAGAGGTTGATTTTCTCCATATAAATTCGTCTTTCGGGATTTACGTTTTCCCAACCCCTGAACGTTTTTTATAATTTTTTTACTGTTGTAATAAGCAGTATCTAGTCTACGTAGGTACCTGTTATTTTTTTGTTTTGATATACTTAAGCAATGATTTTGTTAAAGCATAATGAAACCAAAATTTAAAAATTTCAATGCTTTGTATGAAAAACTAATTTAAATTTATCTCTGATATGTTATATTTTCTCTAATTAAAAAAGTGGCAGGTACGTAGATTGGACTAGGACCTTACATCAAATAAAACATTATACAAATCTTACAACGTTTAGGGGTTGGGAAAACATAAATGCCGAAGGTCGATTTTGCAACCTCTGTCCGCTCTTAAGGCGTGTGTACTTCTTTATATAATGGTGAGCATTCTTTACTCCACGTCTCGTGCGGTCAGCAGTAGGTACGATTATTTATTTTATTTTTAACAGCTTTCACTTTGTGTAGACACTTCATACCTAACACTTTTTACTTTTTTCCGATTTTACATTCGTGTGACCAACCTTTGTCAATAAGATGGGAAAACATCGGAGGAGAACGAACGTTGCGACTTGCGCGTGACACAGGAAGTTTTTTTCATGGAAACCGCGCAATAGGCCCACGCGTAGCAGACAGGGAATGCATCCATCTACTGTAGAGCTGCCTACATTTTTTTTCTTTTTTTTATTGAAAATGACATGGATGCACCCGTTTTCTGGTACCAGGGATGTCAGCCTAAACACCTTGGTGAATTATGTAGGTAGGTGCCATATCAGCGCTTCCCTCAATTCCAGCCGGCTACACTGAACTGGACGGAAAACACGAACTATGTTTCATAGCCGTTTCGACCGACCTTCATTCAATGCGGTGGTACCAACCCGGGCGGGTTTAACCCTACCACCACGTAAGGAGAGGGAAGAGACCTACAGTTTAACGTGGAATCCGAACCACGACCAGCGTACACGGTCAAGCGGTCACCCATCAAAGTGCTGACCGCGCTCGGCATTGCTCAAAGTGTGGACTAAGTGCTACAGTATTTATTTTATCTTCCAGTACACAGGAATAAATTATTGCCTCCCAATGTGTTTTCGTCAGCGTATAAAGTAGGATTTTTCAAGAGAAACGTAAAAGGCCTGTCATGTCGGCATGACATTCGCAGCCCCCGCTAGAAACCGAATGCTTTCGGACATCGTCGGCACAAAAATCCACACTGACGGCGCCAAGTGTAAAAAAAATATGGCGCGCGCCAGTTCAACGCCAACGACCAAGTAGCCCATCGACAGGCATTCTGACATTTACGGGTCTGTGAATATTATGTCGGCCGTCTGTTTGAACTTAACATTGTGTTTGAAGCATCGCAGACTTAAAATCGGCGAGAAACAAGTAGAAGGGAGCGCATTCTACAGGTTATTAACCGGTAACAGCTCACGTGATTCTAAAAAAGTAGAGCGTAGCGCTTGGTCAGAAAAAGTCAGAATGAACGTAAAAATTAATTGCACCAAAATATCAACTTTCACTCATTACTCATTCATTACATAGTCGTACCTTTATATGTATACTATTGTATATGTATACTAGTCATGTCGTAAAAGGCGACTAAGGGATAAGGACAAGATACCGTGCTAAAGGGCGACAGGCTCGCTACCTCTCACCTTGGCACGGTACTTCTAACCATTCAAGCAGTAGGTGGGTCTTCGTGTCTTACATGTTGCTTGATATCTTGTTCGAATACAGTGCGAAATGTGGTGGTCGGTGTTGTGATGTAATTTACGGAAGTTCTTGTATCACAACACCGATTGCTCTGCTTACCCCGATTGTCGGGATTCAGCGTAAGTGATGTGTATGTATATGTATGTATGTATACTAATGTATTTGAGTTAAGGGTTAAGTTTACGGCTCCATACAAATTTCAAATTAAAATGTATTTAAAACGGAGATTCCGATTGTAATGTAACTTTTTATACATAAGCAGAACCCGAAATTGTAGTAAGTGTACAATATAGTTTTGTGTGTACAATATAGTTTTGTGTCAACAGTTATCGTTGACACAAAGTAATTATAGTTATTCCAAAACTTCCATCGAATATATAATATACCGATTTTTAAATATATAGTCGATTTCCTCGTGGACGGGAATTCCTTTTGGGTCATTATTCTTGATTCTTAAATTATTCGTGAACATTTTCAGGCTCGCCTCGCTCGGCCCATGATTGTGTAAATAGCGAGTGTCTGTAAGTATTGACTTACAGACACTCGATGGGGGACCCCCCCTCAATGCAAGAAACGTTTTTCGACATCCATCCGTCAGTTACAATGCTATATCTTTTGAACCGTAACACGTAAATATATTTTTTTAAATGTAGTGCTATGCCATAAATTTATATGTAACTAGCTGTGCTCCCGGATCCGCCCGCGTTAAAGTCCGACCTCTCTCATATTTCAGCTCTCTGCTCGCCCTCTATACTAATTTGTGAAATAAGTAGCCTATATGTGACGGGAAGAATTAACCTTTACGTAGACATAAACCGCATCAAAATCGGTCCTGGGATTCTCGAGTTATAAACGTACAGACAGGACTGACTACTGAGGACGCCAGATGTAGCATTTTATAATAGTAGGGATTTATTATAATATATTTAAATGTTTTTTTCCGATAAGCCTGAAACACTTAGTTTGCAAACCCGACTCGCAGTTGTACTATTATTTAGTTAAATGCGAACACAGATGACGACAGATTATTAACAGACATGCATACATCTTTCTACTCCGTTTCGTTAATATAGATAGTAAAATAGTAAGAAAAGTAAAATACAACGACATATATAATTATTAGAAACGTTTTCGTTCGTTATACCTACTTCATCATTCCCTCCCGCCTAACGCCAAATGAATGGCCGATAGAAAGGTATTGGTTGGACCACGCCGCGCGCCGGTCTGGCAATATAGCCTTGCCTAGCAATCCCACTACATACATACCTATACCTAACATTATAAATGCGAAACTTAGGTTGGAAGTATGAATGTTCGTTACTCATCATACTAAAACGGCTGAACGATTTTATGGCAAATTTATAGTGAATATACATTGAGTATGTCCAATAGGGCACATTTGGCTGTCCATGGTATAATTTTTGACTAATTGTGGAAACTTTACTGGTTTATAAATTTACTATGTATTTGTTAGGTAGGTACTTTAAGATATTTCAAACACACACCCACATACACTGAGAAAAATACTTGGTTAAGACTATACCTATAGTGGCCACTATAGATACAGTCTTTGCATAGAAAAACCACGTAAGTCGGTGTAGTTTTTTAATTACAAAAAATTGTGGTAATGAAATTTTAAAATCTACCGGTGTAGCGTTTTCAGTTTTTGCTTAAGCTACTTGTATTTATAATAATTGTTATAAAAATGTAATTTTATAGTTTCCGTTTCGCGTCAAATGCAATAAAGATAAAAAATATTATTTATTCCATCTGACGCAAAACTTAAAGGATACACAGACTTTTTATTACACTTATAAATAACTAAGTCACATACCGAGAACGCTATCGTTGTAGATTTTAAAATTTCATTAGGTATCATTATTATTTTAGAATTAAAAAACCACGCCTACTTACGACGTTCTTCTATTCAAAGTAGTCCACTTAAAGTCGTATTTTTAATTAGACGAAGTAATCTGACGTTTGCTATGTGGATAATTATAGGAATCGATGCAGGTAATATATGTATTTGTCGGATGGATTCCTATAATTAAACGCTAAGTGACATTAGCAACTGTCAATTTACTTCGCCTGATTAAAAATGCGACTTTAATTGTAAGCCTCCCAACCAGCTTTGTTAAATTGACCAATTGGTTTTATCAATCAATTCTTATTGGTTCGACCAACTCGTTTGTTATTTCAACCATACACTTGGTAATTTCGGAAAAGCTACTTGGTAGGCTCATTTTTAACCAGCATAATTAGTATTTTAGAGAAATTGTTTTTTTTTTCAGTGCACATAATTACGTATTTTTTTAAACTCACTTTTCTGTCTCGTCGATAGACCTCACATCAGTAAAAATCTCAATTTCGAATTTTGTGAAGATCACAATACGCTCTTACTCTTTCCTTAGAGCTCGAAATTAAAAATCAATCTATAATTATTTTTTTATGAAAAGCTGTTGCGTATCAGATACAGAATATAGATCCCCATAATACATACATACATACATAGCGTCACGCCTATATCTAGTGGGGTTGGCCTACAAACCTACAAACGGATCTAAACGTGCCACGATCCTGAGTCCTGACACACCTCTGCCGCTTCTTGCACTCTCATAATATTCTTCATACATGCTCGTCGGTTATGGGTACTTCGCACTTGCCCCTGTTTGAGAACCTCATCGACCTGTTCTAGTACGTGCGTCTAGGGCGACCCTAGTAAGTTCAAAATTGGTATGTGACGAGATATGGACATATAGAATGAACCTACAAAATTTCAGCCCGATCTCCCGAACCGTTTAGGAATAATTTCCCGCAAAGTTTCTTGCCAGTTCTTCTATGAGGTTGAAAATAGGTGTGTGGCGAACTAATGACATACATAATGAACAAACAAAATGTCAGCCCTATCGGCCAAATCCTTTAGGAGGAGTTGCGCGGACAAACAAACAAACAGTCTCAAAAAGTTTTTTTACTCTAAGTCGAGTACTATGAGATTACTATAAGAATAGGATTGTCTGTTGAATAACTTCACTCAAATTCGCGCGGAAAAGTACGGTCTGCGTGTCCTCAAGGGTTTACACGGGAAGCATTATAGATATTTTCAATTTCATACTTCCGCATGAAATGACAATTCGAGGTCTTTTACTTCTCCTTTTGTTGTTCTTGATGACCAAGACCCAACTGAATATAATTTTTTTTTTCACTTTTTCAAATAACTTTTAGCTAAATCACTGAGTTCTCTTTTAATAGTTCATTAAAGTACTGAACTTTAGACACTTCCACACTTAGAATGAATAAGTTTTGAGCTCTAGAATTATGAATCCCTGTTCTTACAATAAATACATACATACATACATATCACTCAAGCTGAATCCCGACAATCGGGGTAAGCAGAGCAATCGGTGTCGTGCTTCAACGACTCCGGTAAATTACATCACAACACCGACTACCACATTTCCCAAGTTATTCGGACAAGATATCAAGCAGCATGTAAGGCACGAAGACCCACCTCCTGCATGAATGGGTAGAAGTACCGTGCCAAGGTGAGAGGTGACGAGCCTGTCGCCCTTGCACGGCATCTTGTCCTTATCCCTTAGTCGCCTTTTACGGCATGCATGGGAAGAGATGTGGGGTGGGGGCCAGTGGGGTCATTCTTTTAAGTACCGGCCCCAGTGAAGTTAGTTTGACAGTTCAGCGTCACAAAATGGCGCTAGTCCCGTCATATTCTTATTTTAATGGCATTGTAAGTGGCTTCGATTCGCTCAGCCAAATAACATACCTATATATCTTAAATTTCTATAGTACGATCCTATGTACTTTACTCCGATGTACTTTACGACTTTATAGTAAAAGATCGTCAACCTAGCTGTACTTACCTAACTGTAAAATCTGCGTTCTTCAACTTTATAGTAATTTTTAGTTTTATTATGCAATATTATAAATTACCCAACTGTAAATTTACTACCTAACTGAAAATTTATATTAACTACTAAACCTTACATACGACCGACAAATGCACACCATGACACGCGAATACCGATGCGTAAGGCAACGGCATAATCGGCGCCAAAAAAACCGTACAGCTAAATGGAACGGCACAAAGTTACCCATCGCGATAGCCACTTTCCACTTGTTCTGATACTGTTTCCAAGGCCTAAGGCCCAGAAAAAACGTTGAAATATGCAACGCAGAAAATGTATAATATGTATTGAAAGAAGACAGCGACAAGGATACAGAAAGGTATGCTAAGATGGTTTGGACACATGGAGAAAAGCGATGGCGAAAGAATGACCACATAAATACAGGAAGTGAATGTGGAAGGAAAGGTCGAACGGGGTCGCCCTAAGCGAACATACCATGAACAAATGGGTACATTTCTACGGAAAGGACAAGTTCATAGCACCCGTAACCGACGAGCATGTATGAATCAGTGTATGATAGTGAAGAAGCAAAGGATGTATGTCAGAAACGTGTCACATGGCACTCTATTCTCTCTGCCTACCCCTCCAGGAAAGCGGCGTGATGGTATGTATGTATATATTAGTATGTAGGGTTGCGGAGTAGCCTAGTTGGTTAGCGCACGCTTCTTGCTCGAGAGGTCGTGGGTTCGATACCTGCAATTTTTCCGGATTTTAAAATCTCTGTTAAAATTTGTGTGCAAAATTACAATGCACCCCGGTGAAGGAAAACACTGTGAGGAAACCTGTGCACTAGCAATACAAATGTGATGTAGTGTATAAAGGTCGACTGGAAGAGATTGCCTCCGGGAATAAGTCCGCCTTCTGCAAAGCAGAAAAGTCTATATTTATTTATTTATATATGAGAAAATGCATCATATTTCTTGGAAAATCAGTTCAAAAAACTCCGGCCAGTGCTCTGGGATAACTCACGCGTTACGTAACTCAATGAATTTTAAAATAATGTAAATAACTTACTAGATGATGCGACAAACTTTCACCGACACGCGAGATGTTACGATATTTTTAATTATATAATTATACGTAATGCACGAGATTTTATCACGCGAAAATGTGATCATTTAAGCACGTAGTGAACGGTAAAAAGCAATTAAGAAGCTTAGGAAATCTACCTTTTTCGGCTGTTTGAAAATGTACGTCTATATAACTAGACCAGGGTATGGAATCTACTGAAAAATATAAAATAATTACATACATAGCGTCAAGCCTGATTCCCAGTGAGGTAGGCATTGACAACGGATCTCCACGTGCCACGATCCTGAAACACCCCTGTCGCTTCTTGCACTCTCATAATATTTTTCATACATGCTCGTCGGTTTCTGGTACTGCGCACTCGCCCTTTTTGAGAACCTGCTTGATCTGTTCTAGGTACGTGCGTCTAGGGCGGCCCTTGCCGACTCTTCCACTCACATTCGCTTCAAAAATTTATTTCGTTAGTCTTCTATTATTCCTTCTTCCAACATGACCGCACCACCGAAGCATTCCTTTCTTTATCCTTGTCACTATATCTTATTTCACAACACAACGCTCTCGCACTTCACAATTTCTCAATCTGTCTTTCATTGTGACTCCACACATACTCCTCAACGCGCGCATAATTTTTTTTTTAAAACTGTTATTCATGATACTTATTTTAAGTTTTACAAATTGACAGTGGATGTGACTTACATGATTCAACGTTTCGCCTGCTACGTCACAGGCTTCATCAGGAACCACGGGAATTCATGGAACACATTTAATCCGTGGTACAAAACGTCAAACTTCGGGAATTCCTGGAGCAGACTTCTGCTGCCAAATGTCAAACTATAAAGTTTGACTGAAGTTTTACGTTTGGTACAACGGGCACCAGACTTCGGCTCGCGAAGTTTGACGTTTGGTACAACTGTGAAGGGCCAAAATTTAAATTTTATATGAAATTACAAAATAATAAGTACGATTGAAGCAAGCAATATGGATGTCGAATGAAACTCACTGCTAACTTCAAAATATGTAGCTGAAAATTATAAAAATCCCGGGAAACATTAAATATTAAATAAATAAATAAAATAAAAATGTATTTATTTTACAAATCTCCAACCAAAAAATTGCAGCAGCATAATATTGCGCAGAAGTACTTATT
>WYDE02162528.1:0-11039 GCA_009867175.2 Adela reaumurella | reverse complement strand
ACCACGTTTCGCAAGATGTTCGGACAAGACATCAAGCAGCATGTAAGGCACGAACACCCACCTACTGCATGACTTAGCCTGTCGCCCTTTAGCACTGCATCTTGTCCTTATCCCTAAGTCGCCTTTTACGACATGCATGGGAACACATAAGTGGATAATTAGAAGGAATCCCACCCTGACCGCGCCAAAACTTCGTGTTCCACAGAAAATCGGCAGCACCTAGTTCCGTGCAACGATCAATTTATCAAAGGTCATTAGTTACGACTCTACCTCATGGCAGAGTTTCTATTTCTAGGCATTCTGACGCAGAGGCCCTCGTAAAGAGATTACTTTATACAAGCGGGCATTACTTGAGCTGTAAAATGTACAGTGATTCGTCATCTGTTTATGACTGCACGAGCGTGAATACTGGTTGGTACCTTGGTACAATGTACAATGTTGAGGGCAATAACGCCTACCTAGCCCAGTGCAACGGGAGAGACCTTCGCCGCGGTCGAAGGTTATGAAAAAGTGTCAAAACAATGGCACAACTCGAATGAAATAATTATGAAAATATTTCAAAACGCTCAGTTTTCGTAAACTGTAAGAATTGTAGTCAAGAAGGGCTCTAATTATGATATAGGAAGAAGCATAAAGAACTAAAGTGAGAGATTGAAAAACATTTAATTATAACCATATTATAAATAATATATATCTATATATATTTATATTGAGATTCAAAGGTGTAACGTGGCGTGCGCCGATGCCGCGACTCCAGCAGATTTAAATGAAATATATTATTTGTAGGTAGTTTTAATTTATATTTCTAATTAGGTTTATTTTGTAAGTAGTTTTAGTTTTTAGGTTAATTAATGATTTTATTATTTAATTAATTATTAGTTTTTGATTAAATTAAGAAATATTACATTAATAAATTTTCATATATATCTTAAATGTTTATTACAGACTCTCATAAAAGAAATTGAAACGTATAATAAACAAATAAATAAATAAATGTAGACTTTTCTGCTTAGCGGAAGGCGGGCTTATTGCGGGAAGCATTCTCTTCCAGTCAATCTTTATACACTTAAACACTTTTCTTCTTCTTTTGCAGCCTTCTTTTCGCCCCAATGGCCTCTCTCATTTACATGATATGAGAGGATTTTAGTAATACTCTTCCATGGCGACCATCCGGATTGGAAGTGGGTTTCCTAACGGTGGTTTCCTTCACCGGAGTGTCAGCAGCAATTTGAGCACTAATTATAAAGTTATAAATATTGTGCTCCCAGTGGGGATTTAACCCGCACCTCCCGCTTGAGAGGCGTGCTCTTGCCAGCTCGGCTAATCTGACACTCGTATTGGAAGTGTACTACTACCGGCGTAATATCACTCCAGTGAGTGAAGATATTTCAACCAATCGTATGCTTTAACGCACTCGAGATCACTCGACACCGCCTGTCTGATTGGTTGAAATCATGGTGATGTCTCTTCACTCGCTCATGTGATAATAGCACGGTAGACCCCCACGTTGTAAGTGTAAGTGTAAACCTATACACTACAACACATTCGTATTGTTAGTGTATATGTTTCCTCACGGTGTTTTCCTTTACCGTGGTGCATTGTAATTTTGCACACAAATTTATGTAATGTGTGTAATATGTAATACAATAGAGCAGTTTATTCTTTAAAATTATATGATGTTTCACTCGACAGACTGTCTAATGTAATGCCCCATTTCCGGAACCACAGGCACGTATGTATGCACACTGACACACCGCACTAGTAGGGGAAGCCATCGTGTATTTATTTATTCAAGATGCAGCGCAGAAAATACAAGGCATTGTCGGATTTCCATCGCTAGTTGCAGCTTGGCCTTTGTCCGATCGCATACATAATCGTAGCTTTAATTCGCGAAACTTGAAGGTACATAGATACATACATATACATACACATATCACTCACGCTGAATCACGAAAATCGGGGTAAGCAGAGCAATCGGTGTTGTGCTGCAAGAAACTCCTGTAAATTGCAGCACAACACCGACCACCACATTTCGCAGTTATTTGGACAAGATATCAAGCAGCATATAAGGCACGAAGACCCACCTACTGCATGAATGGGTAGAAGTATATATATATACGTTTCCTGCTCAGCAGAAGGCGGACTTACTGCTGGAGGCAATCCTTCCAGTCAACCTTTATGTACTACAACACATTCGTATTGTTAGTGTATAGGTTTCCTCACGGTGTTTTCCTTCACCGGGGTGCATTGTAATTTTGCACAAAAATTTAAAACGAGTTTTTAAAATCCGGAAAATTTGTGCGAACACCATGTATCGAACCCACGACCTCTCGTGTAAGAGTCTGTCGCCCTTTAGCACGGCATCTTGTCTTTAAAATCTAATCAATTAAATCAAGTATTTATGTTCTAGGTATATCAGAAATTAACGACATATCTAGTAAAATATGTTAAACGATGTTAAGCTTTTCTTGACATTACTTTTTTTAAAGGAGGAAAGCTATAAGCACAGTCGGTGTTAAATAGTATTTATCATAAATTCGGATCTTTATTGCGGCAAAAATGCGTTCAATAAATTTTCAACTCCAAATAATTGTCACCTTTTAAAGAATCTCTAGTCCCCGGTCGGGGTCCGGAGGTGTCCTCGCAGAGATTAACTGGGACATTAACGGACAAGTCCACAAAATAAAAGGGCGGCCGTAAACCTCGAGTTTGTTTCGGCGGCGGCGGCGGCTGGGCGGCCGGAGTTGGGCGGCCGGAGTTGGGCGGCCGGAGTTGGGCGGCGCGTCGGCGAAGCTCTCCGCGCTTAGGGCGGGCGGGGCGGACTCGACACCGCAATAAAAAAATAAGAGAATTAAATTTATTAACGACGTCGCAAACGAGCTTCTCTTTAGCCGGGGAGCGCCAACGCAGGAAAAACAAAAAAAAACAAAATAAGTTTACTGCCTGATTTTATTGATGCTGTAAAACAAACAGCAACCAGCTTCGCGGGCGGTGACTCAATTTCTGCACTCATCACTATAAAATTTCGTGATTAAGCAGATAGGGCGCCCGCCCTCGGCTCCGGCCTGTCCCACATTCTTCTTCTTTTATGTTGCAGTAATCTCCTTAACAACCGGATGACTGGCTGAATTTATCTTTTAATATTTTATTTTTTTAATATAGCATTTTGAACAGACAGTTAGTTATTTCAGAAAATAATCGGATATAATTGACTGAAATGGATAGAAGATAAATGCTTAAAGGAAACTTAAAGACAAATCATTGCCAATTGTACCATCTATGGTACTGTCTAATGGCACAATTGGTGCGGCGGCAATATTTGGAGTAATATTTGATTAGGCCGAGACTAAAATTAAAATAAAATAAATAAATATAGACTTTTCTGCTTAGCAGAAGGCTGACTTATTGCCAGAGGCAATCTCTTCCAGTCAACCTTTATATTCTACAACACATTCGTATTGTTAGTGTATAGGTTTCCTCACGGTGTTTTTATTCACCGGGGTGCATTGTAATTTTGCACACAATTTATAACCGAAATTTTAAAATCCACAAAAATTGTGCGCATACCAGGTTTCGAACCAACTACCTTTCGGGTAAGAGGCATGCGCTAACCAACTAGGCTACTCGTACATCTGTCTTGTCTAAAATCAATGGTTGAAACGCACCGAAAGAAACATCAATGAAAGTGTTGTTGTGTACAACACTAGCTACGCCATTTCTTGCACCTCTTTTCGTTGAAGGAGGAGAGGCTTCATAAATGTTTAAAATATGTAGAACTTCTATAATTCAGTACTTTCCGATGGTATGTGATCCCAAGGTCCTTGTAGTTTTTATTTTTACTAGTATTTCTGCAATCTACGACACTACATCGGGGCATTTTGTCAAAAACCGAGAGAACATTTCGGACGCAACGACTAAAGCGCGACTGACTGGCCTGGCGCGTGCATTTCATTCAACGTGTATGTACCAAATTGTACATATCGAGGCGAGCGGGCCACGCCCCCTTCACATATCTCCTTCCTTCCATAATCTTTGGTTCTAGTGCAAAATAACGATCGCTATCTCGATTCTGTGTTACTGAAGAAAATCACGTTCATACGTCTCTAACACAAACATTGTAATCGAATAATGAGTATTCATTCATCCCCTTTTCTCAATATGGTTGTGTTTTTTTTATGGAAACTGACACGAATGGCTACATCACCTAATGCACCAATTCTTCTGGTACCAGCGATGTCAGCCTAAACACCTTAATGAGTTATGTAGGTGGTGCCATGTCAGCACTTGCCTCAATTCCAGCCGGCTACACTGAAATGGACGAAAAACACGAACTATGTTTCATAGCCGCTTCAACCGACTTTCAATTAGTACGGGGGTACTAACCCGGGTGGGTTTTATTTTACTCTACCATGTAAGAATATTGATAGAGAAGAAGGATAGCGACTTCCATCCGTAATGCCGAATTACGATTGCAACGATAGCAAGTCGCGAGAACGGTGATTGGGCGGCTGTCCCTGGATTTGTGTGTGTTATGGAAAGCGTAGTCCGTGTTGCCTAAAATTCACCGTGCCTGTCCTGCTGATTGACTTTTTATTTTGTCCAAATACTTTGCTGAACGTGATGCTCGATGTTGTGCTGCAATTTTTACTTCAGTATCTCAGCACAATATTGACTGCTCAGCTAACCTCGATTGTTAAATTTTATACCTTAGCTTTCCTGTTATATATAATATATATATCTCTTGGTATATACAAATGTATACATATATAAATAAATGTAAAGTGTCCTTTTTTAAATCAGGTACTCTACATACAGTACAGAACACGACTGTGAAAGAATTTTCAATTAGATTTAGAAAAAAAATTTACTACTCCATACGTTTTTGGTTGGTTGGTCACCTTGTAAGAGTATGACTAAAATCCTAACATATCGTGCAAATGAGAGAGGCCTCTTCCCAACAGTGGGGCGAATAAAAATGGCTGCAAAATTAAGAAAAGTAAGAAAGATACATTTTTAAAATTTTCCTCGGTGAAAATATATGGAATGGTAAATATTTAATTTCAACGAAAATAAAAAAAAAACTTTCACATTCGTGTTCTACACCTTTTATGGAGTACCTGGTTTAAAAAAAGCATCCACGGTTGTTTACATGTGTACGTAGCTACATATAATAGAGATAACATAATATCTCGAGCTGGACACACAAGATCAGTCTTTTTCATGGGTCCGTATCCGTATCAGAACGTCCACATGTTAAAACGTCCTCCGTACCAGAACGTCCACATGTTAAAACGTCCTCCGTATCAGACAGAACGTTCACATGTTAAACAATGTCCTCCGTATCAGAACGTCCACATGTTAAAACGTCTTCCGTATCAGACAGAACGTTCACATGTTAAAAAATTTCCTCCGTATCAGAACGTCCACATGTTAAAACGTCCTCCGTATCAGAACGTCCACATGTTAAAACGTCCTTCGTATCAGAACGTCCACATGTTAAAACGTCCTCCGTATCAGACAGAACGTCCACATGTTAAAACGTCTCTTAGGTGACAATCATCGCTGGCTAACTCTGTAACCGACTGGTTCACTCTGTGGCCGGGAGAGAAACAGGCGCATTAGGAACCTAGCAACTAAATTACATATTTGAATATAGCCTAATTGAGGAAC
The DNA here is from genome assembly GCA_009867175.2 of Adela reaumurella. Taxonomy (NCBI): domain Eukaryota; kingdom Metazoa; phylum Arthropoda; class Insecta; order Lepidoptera; family Adelidae; genus Adela; species Adela reaumurella. Next base: position 5,369 of record WYDE02162528.1, on the reverse strand, counting down.
GTCGAAAAGGAAGTCGGCAAATCCATTTAGCCATCTCTAAATCCATTTAGCCGTTGGCCAATCAACCGCTCGTGTATGTTGAGCTGAAACGAATTTATTAATCTTAGAAATCCTCCTTATAAGTTTTATAATGCTAACGGCACTTTGTGACCAAAACTAAAAAGCTCGGTACAATACCTTCCTCCAGACCCCTGCGGCTTCGATGTTAGCAGTTGATAAGAAACACATTGATGCCAACATATTTTTGGCTATCCATCGTGATCAAGCTAAAAAAAAAACAACGGCTCTGTGTCACAACACAAAACACAATTCAAAATCCGTTACTTATGTGAAGGAAAACATTGAGGCTTTTACAACAGATATGAATACGACGACTGAAGTCATGGAGAAAGGGAAAGAAACAGAAAAATACCGTGTGGGGCCGGTCTTCTTCTTCTTCTTTTGCAGCCATTTTATTCGCCCCACTGCTGGGTACAGGCCTCTCTCATTTCCATAATGTGAAAGGATCTTAGTCATACATCCATATTCTTAGTCATACATATCTTAGGATCTTAGTCATGCATTAGTCTTGTGGGGCCGGTACTTAAAAATAATACCCCCACTGCATCTCTTCCCATGCATTTCGTAAAAGGCGACTATGGGATAAGACAATACTCCGTACTAAAGGGCGATGGACTCGCCACCTCTCACCTTGGCACAGACTTCCACCGTGTCATGCAGTAGGTGAGTCTTCGTGCCTTATATGCTGCTTCATAGATATTTTGTCCGAAAACCTTGCGAAACGTGTTGGTCGGTGTTGTGCAGTAATTTAACCGAGTTCTTACAGCACAGCACCGATTTCTCTGCTTATCCCGATTGCCGGGATTAAAGCGTGAGTGATATGTATATATATGTATGTATACGCCTGTCCACGTAACAACGCTCTTTCGCGAACCTATCGTCGTCAACAATGACCTACCAGCTCACAATATATATGCTGTTCTTATAGTGTATATGAAGATCATTCAATTTTATTGTAACTGAAGAAAATACTGAAAATCTTATAGAACGAATGCCAAAAGTAATTCTCCAAATTTCAGAATGGTTCAATGCAAATGAAGTCATGCCAAATAACTCGAAAAGTCAATGCATAAAATCCAGCATAAAAATGACCTAAATGAGAACGATCTTTTTCTAAAATACATACATACCGGCGTTGTGGTTCAAGCCTCTTCTCCGGAGGCAGAGATTTTTTTTCAGGATTTTTTGATAAGTTTTCGATGGAAAAATGCGCGTCACAAATTTAGCATTTTTTAATAAAATAAAATGCTCAAAAGGTTATCGGTTCCCGCTATGAAATTGTTGTATAATAAATTGTAGTGGTACATCGTTACGGCTATTGCGCCTTTTAAGACAATTTTTTTGTCTGACCACTAAAAATTAATATACAACAATAGATCGATAAACTTTTTCGTAATTAAAATGTCCCTGGGCGACTGTACTATAATGAGCGCGTTAATACCTATTATCTAGCCAATGATACCCCAATCGATTTATTAACTTCGTTCGCTTATAACTCGAGAACGGCTCAAACAATTCACATGGGCTTTTCACTGACATATTCTGTAACAACCACGGATAGTTATAAGCTACATACTATCGCGGTATCCCTCCGCGAGTTGGAGCAGTGAGCAAATATGGTGACCCGCGGGGAGTTCGCGTGGCTGGTGCGATGTTCTCTTGACGACAGTTAGTTATTGCTTTCATGTATTGCTTTCCCTTATCATGTAATTGCTTTCAATAGAGGTACTAAATTGTATGAGTTGGCGATTCAAATAGTGTATAAATGAAAGAAGCTTACCTGATAAATAAATAATTTATGAATTAAATTTATTTAAAAAATCCATATTTATAAATTTTTCATTATTATACGTATTGATTTTTAGGCTTGATGATTATAAGTAGAAGACGTAGGTAAGTAGACATTTCTTCAGATTGGTGTGAAGAGGACATTGAACATGGTCTAAATGAAGACCATCGTGTGCGACACATTCTAATTAAGAACCGAAACCCTTGGAAGTGTTGCATCACAACTCGTTCATCAAAACTTTCAGTTTTATTGTTTACTAGTAGAGTTACTATTAGTGTGTTTTATAAGTTACATTTGCAAGGTCCACATTGGTTATTTAGAGTTTACCGGATTTGAGCCCTTGTAAATTTAATATTGACATCGTCGTCGTCCTCGTGTACTCTTCGCCGTCACTTGCGCTTGTTGCAATTTGAGTTCGATGCGGGCCTTCTCCTTCTTGGTCGTTTCGAGCTCTAGCTTCAACGCTTCCACCTTCGACGTATCGACGGCGATCAGTCGGCGAGTGTACAGGAACCTCACATCTCGCAAGCTGGCTTTAGTGTTGCAGAAAGGGCACTTGCGATCCTTGAGCGGTTTCACCTGCAGCCACTTCTTCACGCAGCTGTATCCGAACACGTGTCCGCACTTGAGGGCTATGAGACGATGCTCACCAGAGTTGGTCCATGGTTCGAGACATATCGAACATGTTTCCCCGTCGTCTTCGTCGTCGCTGCGAAAAGAAACGTCTGATCGGTTTCCTTTTTTCGCTATCTTCGCTGGAGGCTCTCCTGAATTCCTGCTTAGTGCGTGAAATGGTCCCGATAAAGTGGGATCTGGTACTTCAGGCTTTTCACTATTTCTTCCAGGCTGAGATGTACCCGACATGATTTCTTCACCAGGTATATTACGCATTAAAGGTGGTAAATTAGACGTTGTGGCTCTTATATTAGAAGCTGTAGCTGGTCTATTTGAAGCTGGATCAGGTATATTAGACGCTGTAGATGATACATTTGACATTGTAGCTGGTATATTACAAGCTGGAACTGGGTTATTAGATGCATTAGACACTGTTACTGGCATATTAGAAGATATAGCTGGCATATTAGACGCAGCAGTTAATTTGATTACGGATATTGGCGATGCGAACGCATACGCTCTATTCAAGACTGTTGACGTCGTTAGGGTGGATCCTTCAGCCTGGGAGGATGCTTCTGACAGCTTGAGCGCCGGCTGTGCTCTGAGATCGCCCGCCTCTCGATTCTGATGTTCGTTGCTCACTCCGTCTTGTAATATGTTGCCATCACAGCTGAGGCTCAATGCTTCCATGTCACTGTCTCCGCTCATTGTAGCTCGATACTGAAATTATTTATTGTTCACAGCATTAGAAGTAGGTACCTATACCAAAACAGATAGGAGATCATACTTTGGGACCATCTAGAGATTTTAACTGTTTAAAATCATTAATTAGAATATTGTAAGTGGATTCCTCTCATATCATGTAAATGAGAGAGGGCTGTACCCAGCATTGGGGCGCATAAATGGCTGCAAAGAAGAAGAAGGAGTGGATTAGGGTGGGGTTACGTTAGGTTAGTTTTATAATAAACTACCAAGTTATCCTAGCGGGTTCGCATACTAGTTTACAGGCCAACATAAATCCTGGCAAATAAATTGTATTAGGGGGAAGCGCTGGCATGGCGCCTACCTAATTCACCGAAGTGTATTGGATGTGTCAAATTAGCCGAGCAGGCAAGAGCACGCCTCTCAAGTTGGAGGTCCGGGTTCCATCCCCACTGGGAGCACAATATTTATGTCTTTAGAATTTGGTATAAAATGGCTGCTGACACTCCCGTGATGGAAAACGTCGTGAGGAAACCCATTTCCAAGTCGGTTGGTCTCCGTGCAAGTGTATGAATAAATCCTCTGAATCATGTAAATGAGAGAAGCCTGTACCCAGCAGTTCGGCAAATTAAATGGGCGCGAAGGAGGCAAGAGGTATTGGGCTGACATAACGCGTGTCTAAGATACAGGTGAATTAGGCGATGTAGATGTAAAAAAACGAATGTTACAGTTGACCAGTGTTTGATGTGGTCTGATGATTAAACTTGAAAAAAGTGCAGATTCGAGCGGCTGGTCGGGTCCGCACGCTGTTCCTACATTGTTCCTCTGATACACACAAATTTGTTGAAACACACAATAAATGAATTTTACTCAGATATTTTATATAAGCTTAAACTACTCCGAGTAAAGAACTCGGAGTAGGAATGATGGTTTTTCGTCAAACGCTTCGCCTATTAACAGAAAGTCAATATGATAAAACACAGCACTACAGAGAAATCACCTGCTGAACTTTACAACTGATAGTTTTCTTGAAAATTTAAAACACAATTTAAAAACTAAGAATTTTATTTTTTATATTTCGAGGACACGGAAGACATTTGGGGTGAAACAGAACCTACTGTCATAGACGGAAAATGACAGTCGGTTCTGGATGAACCACAGAGCAAAAAGACTATGAACCAAGGAGTTTGGATACTATGGAGGGGAGATGTGAACACAGAAAATGGCATACCCTCTTTCAAATTTGAGTGTGTGTGTGTGCTTTGTGTATGTACACCGAAAACCAGCCAGTCCCGTATCTAGCTATTTTAAGATTATAACTACTTATGGTATAGGAGTTGATTTCATTTATTCATGATAGTTACCAACTTTATTGTATTGTGGTAAAAGCTATAACGTATCGTAGCGTAAATAACTAAAATGATAAAGTCATGCGAACTCCAGTTAATAATTTATGGATTAATTATTTATTGACCCCGCGTGCCGTAGTTTGGAGGCTGCTGCTCTAACCTAGTTGTAATTTGTAAGTGAAACGTTAATTATTGACACGCTAAAAATCAAACACAATAATTCCTACGGTTTACAAAGTCGTTTATTACAAAACACGATATAAGTACTATTTTATTGCACACATAAAGTAAATATAATATGAATTGGACGAATTCGCTGCACGAATATAAATATTGTGAGCGTCATTATAGCATTACCATTTAACAAGCAATAATTTTTCACCCGCTTTTAGAAGGAATTTAAATTATGAATTATAAATAACATTAAGTAGAACAATGGCTGAAATTTTAAAAGTGGTTTTGCTATGAAAAACCGGAAAATTAATAAAATATATATATGTACGGGTATGTTATAAAGAGATAACCTTCGATTAATTATTTTGGCTAAAAAAATGATACATTCGTACGCCCGATAGAAAAAAAATTTAAACTTACCCGTAAAAATTGCCTTTTTTGTATTTTTTACCTAAGGTAATAGACTTATATCTATATATATACACTAAAAATACAAAGAATAGGTAATCGCAGGAGGGTACCAACATAATGGGCCTTGGATCAGTGGTCCCCAAGACATGACCAAATCAATACGAAATAAAAAAAATTATACTTACACAACAAATTACGCGAAAAGCGGTCTCTTATTCTTTCTTATCACAATGAGAACTGTGTGCAAAACATCGTTGACTACAACGCAA
>WYDE02162417.1:0-11040 GCA_009867175.2 Adela reaumurella | reverse complement strand
TCGACGCGTAAGTCTCGCTGATGGTCGCTTAGTTCGTGTGGCACCCACTTATCTAGCTTTTTATCTTTCAGATTTGACATATGTGCATCAATGTTGTTTTGACACCAACTCCAAAGCCCGCAGCAAGCTCAGCCGTAGATAGAGCTGGATCCGCTTCCACTATCGCCTTCAATTCGTCGGTGTCGACAATAGTTACCGGCCGACCACGAGGCTCGTTCTTCAACTCAAAATTTTCAGATCTAAAACGATTGAACCAATAATGAATCTTATTTATGCAAGCAGTGTTAAGTCCGTACACGTCGTTAATGTTTCGTGTTGTTTGCGCAGCGGTATTTCCAAGTAGGAACTCATATTTGAAAATTGGACAAATTTTCAGTTTATCCATGGTGCCAAAAACTACCACAATTTAAAAAAAAACAACAAAACACTATCTAAAAACAAATGACTGAATTTGAAATAACAATAAGATGGCTTTAGAATACAATTAATTTTAATTTCAAATTGTGCGCCAAATTCAGAAAATTCTGGCTTTAAAAATCTCCAACTTCATAGGTAAAGACCCCTATTATAAAAATTACAAAAACTAATTCTCATGTAAATACATACACACATACCATCACGTCTCTTCCCCGGAGAAGTAGGCATAGACCATGGAGCACCTTGTGACACTTTCCTGACATATATGACGGTGCACCTCTAGCAGGTTTTATGTATGTTTTGTGACGTGTGAGGCGGGTCCTCCATCAATTTTCCCCCTCTTCAGTAATTATGGCGTAGATCCATAGCTTTAGTCTATATGTTCACCTAGGGCGGCCCCGTTAGACCCTTCCTTCCACGTTCTCTTCGTTCTTATATGGTTTTGAAATACAAATACAGCAGTCACTAATCCGACAAGTCCAGTAGTTGGATACCTTCCGTCACCACTTCGTCCACCCGTGCTTCCGCCGCTGCTCCCTAGGTCCGCCCGTTCTTCGTCATTTTGAGCAAGATCTTGCTTGTAAAAGCACACGCATACAGCATGCGCGCGAGGCAAAAAAATATCTCGTAAATAAATACATATCTCCTTATTACTACACATTTAAGAGCGTAGGCGGGCTGCATTTTCTTCATACAAACGTATTTCCCATTTTCCTTCCTGAATATTGCCTCCAGAGCAATAGTTTTTTTCTTATAAAATCTTGATTTAATATAGACATGTCCTTGTCATTTACTTTTTTCCAACAAATAATTACCAAAAAAAATATGACCTTCCAAAAATCTAAAAAAAATACCCGTTTTTACCGTCGTGATCAGACGACTACCAGACAAATTTGAGAAGTTTTTAAGTTAAAAAAAAATGATAGGGACATAGATCTACTCTTTCTTTAAATTTCGATACCAAAAATAATTGAATCGGCTCAGTTTTGGAGAATAAAACAGGGGAATACGAAACGTTGATCTGGTCAAGGTTTTTATAGGTAAAATCGGTCTTGAGCTACAGCTGTCCCTATCGCACTCTTCGGGTGCACACTCGCGGCAGCGCGACGTCAATATTTTCTTCAAATACCTATTTCTCAATTTCATCTCAGCCCGCCTACACTCTTAATGCTTTATTTACCTTGAAATTCCCTATACACAGTATCCGTTACAATAATCCGGCACCCCCTGGTTTTTAATAGTGTCGGATTAGTGAGACTTTACTACACATATAGTTCTTGACTGACCCCACACACTGAGGGTCAAAATATTGTACAGGAATGCGTAAATTATATTTTTAACAAGCGTTCACATAACAACTTATAAAAACCATTAGATTCATAAGATTCTTGTGCATCATTTCAAATCTCAGCACATTAAAGTTGAGTTATAAAATAAATAAGAAAAAAATCCTATAAACTGAGAAAATAACAAAACAGGATTTTGTGAATATAAATGCCATTACTAGTCTTCAGAGTCTGAGAAATCTTACATTAAGTACATATTACTTTTAAAGAAATTTATATTTTTTTAAAGCATGAGTAACCCTTGTTGAGGTAATAAGTCTAGCAGATTTATCATTTACAAACCGAGATCATACCCTGATAATTCAGGCTTACATTTATGTAGACAGAGTTAAGTGAAAAATTATAAATCCATAGCCATATCTTGAGACTTGTAAAAGTTTTGTGCATAAACTTCTGTGAAAGAATATTCCAGTACCTCTTTTTATTCTTTAGTTTCTTCCCTTTTGGGATCTAAACTTTGTAATTCTTCATGGAGAACGACGGTAGTAGCACTGAAGCCGGAAGGGCTGTGCGGGTGTGTGATGGTCGTTCGGTTACTATCCCCGAAGTGTTCTAATTCGTGACTTTCTAAATTAGGAGCTCCGGAACATATCGAACTAATTCGCGACGCCGACCTTCTGTCTTCAGTCAAAGGATCCTTACTGTTATTATTTCCAAATACATAAAGCAGAGAGCACAAAAACCAAGTGGCATAACACCAGCTCACTGCCATTATTAAGGCTAGAAATATTCCAATCTGCGAATATGGAAGGATATGCGAGTACAGCAGAAAAATGCCAGCAAAGCCCGTGGTAAGAGCGGCAGCGGCTGTAGGTCCCACAGAAGAATTTAAAGCTGACACTACTCTGTTTGATTTTGTTCCACACGAGTTGGTGTAACTTAGAGCGTAGTGTAAATTAAAGTCAACGGCCAGCCCTGCCGATGTAGATATAGCTATACTCTCCAAAACATTCAATTTCCATCCCATCAGTACTAAAATTGATATAGTGACAGTTACAGAGAAAGCCATTGCGATTACTGCACATATGCTTACAATAAAACTCAAAGTTGCCGGTAGAAGTACCAAAAAACACAAGCAGGTTGACAATATAAGAGCGATCATAGTCCCACTGGCCAGCGTATCTTGTAAATCGTAAAACTGGAGGTCTGAAATAAACCATCCAGATTTCATGCCAGCAGGAGCGGATTTCAACTCTGTCTCAGTCCAGTTTTCTACTTGAAGAAAGAAGTTATTCATGCTCCTATACGACATGGAATAAGGTACAGTACTCTCAAATTCAACAACGAGGGCAGCTACACCGGGAGGATTGCCATCACGTAAAAACTTGGGGCCGGCTACTCCAGGCATAAAGAACTCTCTTGGTGTTTGATACAGCGATTCTACTGCTTTTACGATACACACATCAAAAATTTCTTTCACATACGGAAATCTTGATGATTCGCAACACGGGCTGCGGTCTAAGTTATCTATGGAATCAATACATCTTCTGCCCATCCATTCTATCAAACTTTCTATAAAGCAATTTGGCAGCAAAGGGCCCAAAGTAGGCTGATAAAATGACTGTGATTTTAATTTGGCACAAAATCTTAGAAGCCACATTTGTGAGTCTGGATCTGATATGTTAAAGCTATCATCAAATTGTAACACTCCTCTAGAGGAGGGGTCCATGTGGTTACCGTTATCTACAGACTTCACGCCCCATATCCAATGCAGAGGCATTTTCATTCCTACTCCCAAGTCTCCGTTGAACCTTTCGAATATGAACTTCTCCTTGAATCTCAAATCGTATTGTTCGAATAGGTGGGACGATTGGAATAATTGAAACTGTTTAGAGTCCGGCAACTGTAGGCCGGGATAATAGAACACGACGATGCTACTACAAACACCTATTCCACCTAATATCACAATAACAACAATGTGCAATTTCTGAACGGTAAATATTACAAATCTGTTCAAAATTATCCGAGTTCCTTCAAACGTACGCTTAATGGGTTGTGCAACAATTTCCCATTTAGTATTTCTTCTGACATAAATATTAGTATCTAATATGAAAACTGTAGCCGGAAGCCAGGTTATCATTAATACAAAATTGACTAGTACAGCTGTTCCCGCAAAAACACTGAAACAGTTTATTGCTGGAATATAACTTATAAATGATGCAAAGAATGCGACGGCAGTAGTGAGCGACGTAACCAGCATCGTCAGTACACTGTGCTTTAAAGTTTCATTTACAATCTCAACCACCAATGTCTCTCCGCTGCTCAATAAATTATTAAAATGTGAAAAGTTGTTTTCCTCATTGTTTAATAATTGAGACTTGACCAATTTCCACACTTTCACATAAAGAAAAGCATCATCGGCTCCGATGCCTATCACTATAACTACGACCAATAAATTCATGAATGGAAAAAAATTCAAATTAAAAACATAAGTATACAAGAAATAAGAGATTCCTAATGAATATGCTATGGCTATAAATAACATTACAGTTAAGAGTATAGATCCCGAATAGATCCACACACACAGAAATACAAAAATACCTCCCAAACCAACTAGCCATGTATCCTTTATAATAAGTACATCAAAAAGTGAATTCTTCAGTCCAAAATCCATCGCAGAAACCGTTAACGATTTGTATGTCATATTAAATTCTTGCAATTTTGTATAATATGGAAGAATAGTACTGCTACATGCTAGTGGCAAAAATATCATTGAGCTATCGACGTGGCCGTTTGTACTATTCTCTGGAGAGAAAACCCCAGAGTCAACCAAATAAAATAATATGTTGTAGACTGCGTCAAATTGTGAACAATATTTGGGAGCACGACAATGCTCATATTCACTGCATGTAGGAGTCAAGTTCAAGTTGTGGAAATAAGGTGCACATTGCCTTATCACATCCACAGCTCTCGTGATATCTTCCAGCGTCATGTTGCGGCACGAAGTCTTGTTAGCCAATAGAGCTATGTAGTTTGGCACGCTCCACTGCGGACAACAAGGGGCATTTTCCTTAGTGAGGAATCGTTGGCATAATTTGTTATAATTTCTTACATCAAATTCCATTAGCAACGTTTGCAGTTCACACATGTTCAAGATATTTTTATAAGACAAAAGAGATGAGCCATCGTTCGATGTTACAACTAAATGAGCGTAATCGGCCATTGGAGAACCGCAGAAATAGGGTCCTTCGTTTTCTGGGAACGTCGGTTTTGGGTCTAATCGCTTTAAAGTAACCCACTGTTTCCGTATAATGTTTTTCTCGTTTATACCGGTGTCGTCTTCGTGTGTCATGTTTTTCCCATATCCCCAATGTTCGTGATCGGTCGACCAGTTATTGGGTCCTAGAGTATTCTCTGCCCACTGCTGCAGCTTCGACTGAGAGTTTTTGTGCTTTGAAGGTTTTCGTCTATGTTTTTTCGGCTTATGTTTTCTGGAATTTCCACTGATGGTTCGATTGTAGGTACGGTTCATGCGAAGCTGATCCTCTATATCCTTGGGGTTGGCGGCAAGTCTGCGGGACGGGCGAGTCTCGTCGATGAGGTTTTCCCAGGCGAGGAAGCGGTGCGCCAGAGTGGTGCCGCGCGTCTCGAAGCCTACGATGGGGTCGGTGAAGGAGGGCAGGGCGTGCAGAGCGAGAGGCAGCACTGAGCACACTAGCGCCACGGCCGTCACCACCACCAGCACGGCGCAGGAGTGACGCACGATGATCCTTGCGTAAGCAGACATCGTGGCCCGACATCGACGAGGCGATCATCTTCACTCTTCACTCCAGATACCGCCCCACCCTTTGCACTACATAATCGCGATTTCACTTGCTTTGCAGGGGTGTACCGATGAGATTTGGATTTCGGAAAGTTAGAAGGGTCCTACTTCAGTCAACGACAAGAAATTGTTAATTTTTACAAAAGTTCAAACAGATTCTTCAGCGTTCTGTTGATAATGATTATGATGGTTACTTGGGTCATGAAATACAACTAACTAACTAGCCCCCTGGGACTACTACCACTCCAAACAACACCATAACCACCCAACCAAACACAAAAACAGAGTTATTTTCGCTTTGCATTTCAAAGACTCTGTTGATCTTGCGAATAACCATTCGTTCTTCTTATAACATCACCTGCGTCATGTCACGAACGTAATTCTAACTCTATGTTATAGTGATACGCCATGCTACACATTCGCCGAACGAGTACTAAACGTGCAAACATATCGTTGGAGCCGTGGAGCCTTGTGCTTACTCTGTCTGATTTACGATTAGAGACAGTCCTGGTAAAATAAAAAAAATATCTCTATGGTCATCAATAATTTAGTTTTCTAAAGTTGGCAGCATTTGTATTGGGCTCATCCGTCTTGTGATCACAAGACCGATCTGTCAGTTCTTATCCCTGTTTCCATCGAGGGTCTTAGTTGTGTGTTTCTGCTGCTCCAGGGCTACCACAGGACTCATCATGAGGTACTTCCTAAGTTACACGTTCGCGCTCATGCTGACTATCGCCATTCCGATCATCATCGGCTTTTATCTGTTCGCTGGGAAAGGGGAGCTCATCAGTGTGGGATGGTTCCTGGAGGAAACATCCCCCTACATGTGGGGAACCCTCGGCATCGCGTTCTCAGTCGCCTTCTCCGTAGTGGGTGCCGCGATGGGCATTCACACGACCGGCGTAAGCATCGTCGGCGGCGGTGTCAAGGCTCCGCGCATCAAGACCAAGAACTTGATCTCGGTCATCTTCTGCGAAGCCGTCGCTATCTACGGGCTCATCACGGCCATCGTGCTCTCGGGGCTGTTGGAGAAGTTCGAGGAGTCCACCCTGTCTCCTGAGCTGCGCAGCCAGAACTGGATGGCCGGGTACGTGATGTTCGGAGCTGGCCTCGCCGTGGGTCTGGTCAACCTCTTCTGCGGTATCGCCGTAGGTATCGTCGGCTCTGGAGCGGCGCTCTCCGACGCAGCGAACTCTGCACTCTTTGTGAAGATTTTGATCATTGAAATCTTTGGATCCGCCATCGGTCTTTTCGGTCTAATTGTTGGCATTTACATGACGTCCAAAGCTAGAATGACCAATCAAGCTTAGACACGGTAAAATCTTCAGGACTGTTTTTTTTTCTTATTGGCAGAGTTTGGGTTGCATTTGATCTTCCCGGTCCTAGTACCAATATAACAAGAAAATGCACAAGTCCTACAACAACCAATCAAAACTTTTTTGATTACACATATTCATGTAAAACAATATTATGCACCTTATAGTCTGGCTGATGACCAAGGACTGAAAACCCATTTTAAATCGGATTCTGGTTCTTTAAAAGTGTTAGTTTTGTATTGAGCCGCAAACTGGTTTATAAAAATTTAGGAAACCAGTTCTGCACTATTTGGAAGAACCTTTTATGTAACGGTTCGGAAGAACCTTTTTGCTTATGTGTTGGCAGGCTCTTTTCTCTTAACCCTTTGAACGCCGATCATGTATCGGCGGTATCACAACCACACTGTGACTTTTTGCGGGAATTTTAAATACAAATGAATAAATTACGAAAACTATGGATTGCGTATTTAATTAAAACACCAATTGGTGATGTGTACGAGTTGTCGTACGAGATCTTAGGAATGGTGGGGTAAATAATACAACGGATTAAGTTTGCAGAAATTTAAATTTTATTAAAAATCAGACCTAATCCAAAAACGTGTGTGGCTGGCGCCGGTGAACCTTTTCTTGCGCAGACAAATAGGTACGTATCGCTGGCGTTCAAAGGGTTAAGGATGTTTCGTGCGCGACCTTGTATCCGTAAACCAGGAATTAGGATAAAAACCTTTTTTGTAAACCAAACTCGCTCATTCTCATAAAGGTTATTCAAACCTGTTCTACAAATAAAAAACAGTTTGCAAACTCGTTCTTTTATAATCTTGTTCTTTTGTAATTATAAATTCCTAAGAGCCTTTTTAGGACCGGTTTTAAACCTGTTTTTCTGAACCTTTTACGGTCCTTGTTGATGACTTGTGCCTGCGAATAAATTTCATTTAGTCTTCTAGAAAACCGAAGTAACGAGAACTTGTGTTGCATTTGTATAAGGGTGCACCAGAATAAGAATTATCGAGGAAAGCTTGTTAGTAAGTTGTGTGAATGTGTACCTAAGTAATCGTAAGTTTACAGTATACTTAGTTCAAAACCTAGTGAAACTGTTGTAGGTCTGTATATTAGTGTTATACCTAGAAAAGCATTTTATTCCATCATTTTGTAACTGAGAACCTGCTAGATTTTTAAGGGGTAAGACCACTGTAATAAGTCCAAAAAATACCTTTTTTATTATTTTTGGATGGAAGACAATGTAATATAATAATATTATTTTAGGAATTTATTAACCCGCTGGCTCAGTTCGACCGCAGCTGTGGTCGGCGGCGTGCTAGTATCAGCCGTACGGGCGGCCCTAAGTACGACGAGGAGCGCAATCAAATTTTCACATTTCATTTGAATTTGATGCATATTTTCATAAGGGATAAATGTATAGAATGAAAGAAGAAAGAATCACCAACACAATACAGTCATACTGAATGCACCACACATATCAATCTTCTATCTATGACCAGTTGAAAATACATAATTTCCAGTGAGAAATCACCAAGCCATCTCCTAATTTTTTATACGGATAGGTATAACACGTAAGGTCTCATTTAGAACGATGTCTTTCGTCGTCTCACGCGCGAAAATGTGCGTGTTCCATTTCACACGTATCAAATAGCCAAAGGGTTAAACATACATATGTTTAAGTAGTAAACAAAAAAAATATCATCGACAAGTATTAATACATGGCAACACTGGAGCCATTCTCCTGAGGCTTATTGAATTTGAGGGCCTCTGCGGCTCGTTCCTGACATACATCCTTTGCTTCCAACACTGTCATACATCGCTTCATACATGCTCGTCCGTTGCGGGTGCTGCAAACATGTCCTTAAAAAAAGAACAAATTTTTAATAATGACTTATTAAAAATCCCATGAGTATTTCTCTTCAAAATGTTATTTTATAGATACTATAAAAATTTTGAATGAATAGAATGTAAGTTATTGAGTTATGCTGCGCGCGTGCCGTTTAAAAAAATGGTATTTTGAGAAAAACACGATTGAAGTTTTGAAATTTTTAAGTGGAGCAGTACAAGAAACTTGGGGAAGAGCTCGAAATTTCAATGAAAAACATTCCTTTCAGGTAATAAACTATTTGCCCCAATATTCTAGAAGGTTCAAAGTATAATATAATAAAATATAAATTTAAAAAAATCTACTTTCAGAAAAATTTGCAGTGGTTTTACCCCTTAAGGAAAAAAACTTTATTGGATTATTACAAATAATGAGTCTTTTTCAGCCTTTTCAATGTCCCACTGCTGGGTATAAACCTCACTGATATGAGAGGCGTTTAGTCATGGTCTTCCACGACCAGCCAGTTTGGAAGCGTACACAACATTTTCACAATTTAAGTAGTGGTTTCCTTTTGGGTGTTTCTCTTCCCGGGAGCAGTTTTACTGAGATGGAAGTACACATGTTGTTGTTCATATAAGGAAAGCATTGATGCTTTGCTCACACTGGATTTGAACCACATTCTCGTACTTGGTGGGTAGACAAAATGGCTACTGTTTATATAAATATAAACTCTTTTTTTTTTTTTGTTCAAACTGACACGGATGGCTACATCACCTAATGCACCAGTTCTTCTGGTACCACTGATGTCAGCCTAAACACCTTGGTGAGTTATGTATGTGGTGCCATGTCAGCACTTCCCCTCAATTCCAGCCGGCTACTATGTTTCATAGCCGCTTCGACCGACCTTCATTCAGTGCGGTGGTACCAACCCGGCCGTGTTTTACCCTACCACCGTGTAAGGAGAGGGAAGGGACCTACAGTTTAACGTGGAATCCGAACCACGAACAGCACCAACGGACAATCTATACTGCTTATGATAATAGCGTCAATGTGCATTTTGTAGCGTAATTCTCACCAGCAGAGTTATGCAAGATATGATTCGATTGAGACTGTCCGCACATACATATTGACTTGACAGGGAGTGAATAGTTAGCAGTAAGCAGCTACAATTGCTACCATGTGTTACATAATCTAGGCGCTTTCTAACTCCACCGCACTAAAGCCATTTATTCACTAGGGGACAAGTTGAGCAACATGTTCCGCGTCATGTTGCTCAACATCTACGGTATGTTGCGCGGAACATCTTGGCATAATGTCGTGCGACATACAACAGTTAGTGATGCAGAGATATCGCCTTCTCGTTTCAGAGATATCGTCCCCTCATTTCCCCACACTACAGAAATGTTGAGCTCTTTGTTGCGCGACCGCCTACACTCCGCAACATCCACCGCGCGACTGTTGCGCGGCTCGTGTTTTCGCTCGACCGTGATCATGAAACATGCCGCGCGGCACGTCAAAATGTTGTGCAACGTTTCATGCAATGTTCCGCGGCATTTGTCCTCTAATGAATACATGGCTTAAACGGCAACTTGCAAATTCACAGGGAATCAAAGAGACTTGGCGAGACATTTATCACAAACATGGCAATTATTTCAATTCATGAAATGGTCATTCCATAAATTTTAAGGTACTTACCTACTGTAATAAAAAAAAAATTGTCAACGATAAAACCTTACACAGTTTTTATTGTTCTTGTGTATGTATATGAGTATTGAACAAACACGTACAATAATGGTGGAAACATTTGGAAATTATGAAAATTAAGGTCAAATTGAAAGTATTCAAATAAATGTAATGCGACTGAGGGTGTGCCGTTAGTTAATGTATGTTTCATCTTCTTCTATTTATTGTATGTTCCCAAAAGAAGTATTTATTTCGATTATAAAGCTGTACATAACTTATGTAGACTGGCCTTAGATTAATTTAGAATTTGTAATGAATGTAAATTATTTTCCGTTGATAACAATTTCCTGTTACATACGTATATAAATATAAAAATGCTTTGTAAACACATTTTGTATTTTATTTCGAAACACATTATGTTCACAAAATTAAACTTTACGAGTATTTCAATTCATCCTAACATCATCTTAATCAAATTTGGGAAGTTCGAAAATTAGTGAGTACCTAGTATTATTTACTGTACAAATACATATTATCCAAAAGGCCATACTGTATTTTTTATATCTTACCATTAGAATCATCTGTAGTAACGTAGGCTCTAACATCCATAAATTTCGGACACAGCCAATGACACCACTCCTCACGAAACCACGCTCAGCGAGGCGCCATGCCAGCTATAAGGCGGACGAA
>WYDE02162306.1:0-11041 GCA_009867175.2 Adela reaumurella | reverse complement strand
ACAAATAAAGCTATTGCCAAATTTTGACAGTCTATCTTGAACCGCTCGTAAGTCTTTCGTATGCCTGGTGTTGTCAAGAAATTATTTCCTCATTGTATATGTACTTCCTTTGTTCTGTCTAGCTAGTCTATAATTATTATTATTATAGCCTTAACTGATAGATTTCCTTTTAATATATTATTTACATTTACTAAAATTTTTTATTTAATTAATTCATGTTTTCATAAATTTTCATTTTTACTTTTAATAGCAGACCCTAAGTAGGGCTTTGGCCTCTCGATTACTCGAGGTGTGGTCTACTTTCCCGGACTGACCAGGCCTGTCTGGGAAAGAGGTAGTCTAGCTAGTCTATAATACTATTATTAAATTAGGAAACTTTGACGGAACCGTCCCTTGTATAAAATGTACACTTTGCATGCATATTTCGCACAAATAAAATGCATGGAGTAGCTGAAAATTTTATAATACTCTTACTGCTGAGGAAAAGAAAAAGAATAAGAAGCGGTTAGCACGAATATTGCTAAACAAATATAAAGTTATAAAAAAAAATATCATTTATTAGGATATGGGCATATTAAAAAATAATATTTTTTTGTTAGGCTCGATAAATTTTAGAAATTTGTACTTTTCTATAAATATGTTTAAAAAATATCAATTGAAGATTACATTATTTATTTTCTGTTATACCACTTGAAGATTACATCAATAAATTATGTAATCTTCAAGATATTTTTGGCTATGGCCAAGACATAGATTATTTCAATATTTTTATAGAACATTATTTTAACTTCTACTTTTACTTTTAAAAAGACAGTCTTTAATTTCCCACGGCATAATACGAGTCCTTATCCCCGTAAAAAAAATTGGCGCATTTCTAATACAGTCCGCGCGCCATTTGTCGCCGCGAGAAACAATAAGAGGACGGTGAATGGGGCCGCGTTATTATTTTGCTGTTTATTCTTATTGCCGCATCAGCGGAGACGCGGTGATGATTAATGATATTTTTTGCTGGAACAAAAGGCGTTTCACGAGCAGGCAGCCCCGCCCTACTTCTTCCTTCGCCGCCACCGCCGCCTCCGCCGCCAGGACGCGAGGACGCGACGACGCTAACTCGCCCTTAGAGGCGAACGTACAGAGATCAGAGGTGGTCGCTATCTTTCAAGATAACGCTGTGAGCCTACCTAAGAGAACCCTAAAAACATCAATCTAGTTTGATGTAATAATAGCTAATATTTCAGCTGTACTACCGTCTTCCGTCACATGAGTGTGTGAGACCATCACCAAGATTTCAACCAATGATCGGATTGTTGAGCCCTCTCTCCTCATTAACTCATTATTGGCAGCACCTTAGTCGGTCGGAGGGAGACCAACACTATTATTTTATTTAAAAAATGTTTAAGAAAATTATTTATTCCTGTCAGACATTTCTAGTTTGTCTGAAAAAAAAATTGCGTTTGAGAGTCGATGGAAACCAATCGGTATTCAACTCTATCTTTCACTTTCAAAACATGCAGCCGAAATTCTAGAACATTCATGGTCTCGGGTATCTGTAGAAATGGTTATGAAGCGAAACTTCTATGGCGTCGTCGTTGCTCACACAACCTTTTTTTGTAAGCATCACTGCTGACGACATTATCAAAAAATAATATTCATTGAAATATATTCAGCAAATGTTGTATCGAAACCGCGGTGCTAGGGTCTTTTTCATATGGCGAATTGCTATTGAGATTCAGAGGTGTAACGCAGCGAGCGTACTCGGAACACTTCATGACGGGGTCCAGTGCATCTGTATGAGATTTTCTTTTTATAAGTTATTTAGTTTAGTAGGTTTATTTTTAGTTTTCAATATATTTATTTATGTATACGTTAGCAAGTAATTTTTAAGTGTTCAGCAAATAATAATAATAATAATATGTTTTCGAAAATACCACCTGATTTCTTTTCCGATTTATCGATCAAACTGGTATATGCCATAAATTATGTCCAACGACTTTGGAACATAGCAGTTCTTACTTCTTGAATTGCAGGTTTGCTGGCATCACATCCAAACGGATCTTCTATTATTCCTAGGATTTACACGGCACTTCCATTCTCATCTGACTCTGTGGTACCGGGCGACGACACCGCCTTATTCAATTGACCCCCTCGGTTGAAATAATACCAGTGACTATATTAAACAGACTCTGGAAGCTGAATGGACGCGGGAAATTGACCTTAAGCAGGAGTCGGCGATAGTTCTCCGTGGAGTAATTCCATAGTTAGCTTTGTATAGAGCAATATTTCAGAGCAAAACGCTTTACTGGAGTGACTCGCTTCAGTTCTCTTCCTCGTTCTATCATCAAAGCTTTCATGGTTAGTATTTGCATAAGCCTTTATAAAGATATCTGCGTATTGTCTATTACGATTTAGTTTTTTGGAGACTTTTTTTGTAAATCTTATGTGGGAGATAAAAATGACCTTATTTTTGTGTTTAGTTTATAGTGCCCTGATAAAATCTAGCAAGGAAGGGGATTGGACCTATAATATTTTAACGTAAAATCCGAACAACGGTCAGCAAAAACGGTCGAATGGTAACCCATCCAATAATCCACAGCACCCAATGTTGCTTAAATTCGATAAACTAATAAATAGACCTCGCAACACCTAGCTACCAAGGCTGACCAAAGTCAAGTCGCCGCTAAAAACCGCCGTCGCGAGGAGGTCGCTCGTTCGTCCTGATGAAGACCTTTACGATAAGGTAACGTAAACGTAGGCACAATATGCCTTTAACAACCGAGGTGAGCCAAATTAAAAATAGTGAATTAAGTCGGTAGAGGTTCCTAATTTCATTCAAATTATTAATCTCGCATGAATAGTAAGCTAAATACAAAGCTGGACAACATACAAACGCGCGAGTACGCGTTATGAATTCAAACAATTAATCCAAGCGAACACCAGAGCGCTGCCAGGCGCGGTGTAAAGCTCAGGAAAAGGGGGTAGTTACAAATTCATGGCATCTGCATGGTGCAGCGTGTGAACCGGAACGGCGCGGCGGGGAGCAATGGCGGGAGGCAGTCGGCCCGCGGCAGGCAGGCGGCTCGCGGCAGGCAGTACTACGGATCTGAGATCAAAGTCATCCGTGACGGCCCACGCTAAACTGTGGCACATAAATTTTACCGAGAAACCGTGGAGCTACTGAAACACCGGTATAGATGTACCTATTAAACCTTGTTTGTTGTAGCCTTCTCTCTCTTTCTTGCGTAGTCTATCGCTGTCTCGCTCTGTCGCTCTCTCTCTCTCTATCTCTAGCGCTCCCTCCCGCTATTTCTAGTTCTCTCTCACGCTCTCTCTAGCGCTCTCTCACGCTCTCTCTCGCTATCTCTAGCGCACACTCGCGCTCTCTCCCGCTATTTCTAGCTCTCTATTTCTCTCTCGATCTATCTCGCCATCTATCGCGCTCTCTCGCGCTCTCTTGCGCTATTTCTAGTTCTCTAGCTCTCAGTTCTCTAGTTCTCAGCGAGCCATGGAGCGAGCCATGCTGGGAATATCGCTACGAGACAAGGTGCGAAACGAAGAAATACGCCGACGCACCAAAGTAATAGATATTGTACACCGGGTGGCAAAGCTCAAATGCCAGTGGACTGGACACGTTAGCCGCAGGGATGACGGCCGATGGAGCTCACGCGTACTACATTGGCGTCCTTGGACAGGGAAGCGAAGTGTGGGAATACCACCCACCCTTGGAAAAAAAATTGGAGAGGCCTATGTCCAGCAGTGGACGACACAACGCTGAAAATGATGATGATGAATGATGAATTGAATGTGACCGAAAGAATCGTACTGAAACGAACTCAGCATTAGAATCTCTTGATCCATCTTAGCACTAAATATAATCAAAATTGTATGTGTGCTGTCCAACAAGGCATATATATATCATGGTACGTTTGAAGGTCGTGGGCGAGGAGACAAGCTTAGGAACAACTTCGTAAGCCGACAGACGTGGCCATGATTTCATTAAAACGAAGGAGTATCTTTCTTCTACTGCCCCAGCGGAAGTTCTGTAAGAGTTTGAACACATACTGGTCTCTAACACTCGGGACCTCGTCCATCAAGGACAATGGAAAAACGAGCGCTAGAACCACGACTAGACATAAATTTAGGGAAAAGGGTATCCCAAACTGACCGATCCCTGTTGGGTTGATGGTACAATAGCTCACCCTTACCGAAAGGTTTAACAGTTGGTGAATAATTATTGGCAGCAGACCTGAAAAGTTCAAGATGTAGGCTCCAGGGTGAAACTTTTACAGCACTTTTACAGCACTACAGAACAGTTCCATTTATCGATGGAAACTGTTAAATATTAGGAGCACCCTCTAAATGATAGTAGAAGCGCGAATACTTTGCCCCACCAACATACTAGGCCATTCACAACCTTTATATAGGATAATATGTTACCTTCCTTTTAACACAATATTTTCAAAATCATAATTACGTTTCTCTCTTCCTGATGCTGGTAGTGTGAGAATTGGTATGTAACAAAATTCTTCTTAAAATGTCTAAAAACCTGTCCTCTGGTTGCATCATGTACTTCTATTTAATTTTATGTAGTAACTTTGCGGAATCGAATCACTGGAGATACAATTTATTCAATACTCTGTAGTCACAGCCGAAAGGCTAGTATAGGTAGTAGAATGTATTGCGTAAATGACCTTTTGAAACAAAACATTTTTTGAATTTGAATTGAATTTGAATGCGATGAATACTTTTTAGGTTCACGTTAAGATCGAAAAAAAACCCTTACCAAAGTAATTTCGTGTGTGTACAACTACACAGAGATTTGCACAGTTAACATAATGATAGAAAAAAAATATTATGTACTTGTATCAAGAGTGTGTACGTTCATTTACGAAATCTATTCTAAAATTTTACTTTAACACCTGCTTCACAGGTGTGCATTGCTGACTCCATGTGCCAGGATTACTGAGTCGCTGGAAGCTGGCCGGGGGTGTCGGGGTGGACGGCAGGTCGTGGGTCGGTAAAGGGGGCGACTGATGCGATGGCGCTGCAAGCTTTACCAGTGACAGATTCTTGTCAGACGCTAGATTATACATGCAACTCTTACTTTGTGACGCCATTGCAGGCACACAATGCGACCGCGACCACACAAATTAGACAAAATATTGGATTTTCATATTATGTCGGATTTTTCTCTAATTTCTGCATAAAATGTTTTTCAGCACCAAATGGATATTCCGAATGTTTGAAGTATTTCCTGGTTTCACTTAAACGTTTTCTTTCTAGTATGTGTACGTACGTGTTATATTGACAGAATACGCTTGCATAATCATTATTTTGAATGTGCTAGCTTTAGTTACGACCTGAGAAAAATGTCGATTATATTTTATCAGAATTTTATAAAATAAAAATAATTTAAAAAAAACTACAAATCTTGCGCTTTAACTGATTATCGAAAAAAAAAATTTACCTACGGAAAATATGGTCCGAGATTCTCCACAGAGTAATAAATCACTACGCTAATTATTTCTAATGACAAGAAATGCGTCTTTTTTAGTAAAAATCCCACCAAGAGCATTACGTATTACGCATAATATTATGCAAGTTAGGCAGTTAGCTAGCTGTTATGGTTAGTTTATTGATTTTATCAACATTGTCGTCTTTCGAGTGGAATTTCCTGCAACTATAACTTTTCCGCTACCTTCGCATAATATTTTTATCAAATACCCCTCATTATTATTTGATAAATATAATATCTATAAATAATCCCGAGGAATACGTTTCGTAAACCCAAATTGTATCGCAAACGTCATCATAAAAACGTCCGTGAAAGACTTGTCACTTGATTCCATGTCAAAAAGACAAAGCACTACTTTTATTAATTTGACACTGTAGGCACTTCTGAATTTGGAAGATAGAATAGATAGAAGATAGGAAGCAGATTGGAATAAATCACTGCAAAATAGTATTCCAATTGTAGTGTGTTTTCACTAATTAAGGAAAAAACATAATAAGGATAGATAATAATTTCATACCTAGTGCTGCGTATTAGTGGATAGTAGTGAATGACAGAAGATATGAGGAAATTTGGAGAAGACTATGTCGAGCAATTAATGCAAATACTCTTACCGATTGAGTGGACGTGAAAAGTAACAGCACTATTTTACACGTAATAGCGCTATGTAAAATATCATTCACATCCACGTCGTATTTACTTGCAATAAAGTACCGCCTCTTCATAGACTGTAGACTAGAGTGTGGAGGCAGGAACTCCACGAAGCGCTCATAATTACACTTAATGGTTTCCTTGAGGTCGACTCGACGCGTCGCCAACTTGGCTCAGCTCAGAATCCGCTGCGGCGGTATCCGAGATGGCACGGAAGCGTGATGGCGTAAATATGCCCATTATCCATTCATTCATTAATACAGTCACGTCTCTTTCCCGGAGGAGTTGTCAGATAAAATTAAGCGCCATTTCATACGCTGCTGTCGTACATCCTTTACTTAATCCAACGTCCTACATCGCTTCATACATGCTCGCCGATTACGGGTGCTGCTAACTTAATTAAAAATTACTGAAGAATGATGATTACTGATTAATGCTGAGTATGGTTTGACTTAGTAATAGTAAAGGCAAATTAAATCTTCAGCCGATGTTCCATCGTTGTTTGAAATTTGAAATGCTTGGAATAGACTTTCACAACACCTTTATTTTTATATCGTGGACGTAGCCAAAAACTCATTTGATGTCGCTGACAGGGAGTAGGTACATTGCCACACTTACATATTTACAAGTGCTAGTCTTACTAGCAGAAATCTAATCCACTTCTTGAACTACGTGTATATAGAATAGCTGATTAATACGTAGACGTCAGACATTATACAAATTTTATTAATTTCATTTTAAATATTAGATATTTATTTATTTTTTTTTATTTATATAGCTCATAGTTGATTAAATTTAATTCAAAATCCAAATTCAAATCAAATAATAAAATTACAATAAAGCTTAAAACTATATAAACATAAAATTAAACTAAGTAAAAGCTAAACTATCTATACATTAAAACTACTTGAAAAAAAAAGGTCTGATCAAAATGGAAATAGGCAGAAGACCGGAAGCTAGTTCGCCAAATAAAATACCTCTACGAGCTCATTGTATTAAAGAAGTTTATCTGAAAGTAATTTGCAATAATTCTAAAGTGGTACCTGTCCGTTTACGCGCACATGGCTTAATAACGAATATTCGGTCTGCAATACATGTGACCGGTCCACTGGAGTTTCCGCTGGCAATTATCTCAGCAAATTCGTTAACCTTGAAGTTCTCGATTGGAGAACAGGTCTAGGCAAACGAAGGGAAGGACGCCATCCAGCTAGATAGACCGACAATAGTCGGAGTTGGGAGAGACCTGCATCCCAACAGTGGATGTAAAATAATGATGTATGACCATTAGTCATCATCAGATGACCTGCTTTTACTTGTTCAACATGAAAGCTTTGTACAGGTTCAATATGAAAGCTTTCAGCGGTGATTTCATTTATGAACTCTACAAATCTCTAAAATTTAATCCATACAACGACTTTCGGCGGTCAGCGACGCCTTTAAGGATAATTCAAAATACTCCGGATGCCAACATTCGCCTGAATAGCCCCAATTTGTTGAGAAATGTCCGCCAAGTTCTAGAATTTGAAATTCTGTTCTAAAAGTCGGTTAGTGAATGTGCAGCTTGGATTCTAACGTCGGGAAGCATTAGTGCAAAGTGACGTCCGTGAAAGAATTCTTTGCTTCGATTGCAATTGATAAATTTTTCTTCCATACAATAAAATATTAGGAACAGCGAATATTTCAAATGATGAGATTTTATGATAATAATACTTTAATGACATTTTCAGAATGCTGCAGTATCTAAAACGCCAAAGCCCACGTTTCAATATTTTTATGTGTGCTAAGTAGTCGTTTTCGTATCACGAAAAAAAACTATTCAACGAATTTAATTTTTTGGTTTTGTTGGTATATTACTTGATGTATGAAATTTAAAGATGATACGTATCACCACAACACGACGTCAGAGAATGTATAGCCGATAACAAACCCCAATAAATAGGATAAATGGGACAAATTGATACAACCTCGTATCAAATTCTCTGACAAGGGCTCTTTACATCTGAAATATTAAATCATTTTTCATTATGTGCGGTTAGAATATAGAATTATAAAACTTAAGTTAAATTATTGTTAATCAAGCTCGCAAACACCGTAAGCGGTGTCTATTGTGTGGTTAGTCACAACGTATTGTAATAAAGACGTTTAAAAAAATCCCATATAAGTTTCTTGCCAGTTCTTCTTCATGGGATTAATCGAACCGGATGTAATGTGTAATATTTGACAAATTCAAGTGCAGTACCATAAGAATGCTTAATAAAGAATTTAAGAACTAAGAACTAATAATGGTTACATAAAAATTCTATAAACACAATTAACATCATAATTTACAATATGTAGCTCCGTTCTCTATGAACTAACAAACTCCTAGAGAAAAATGAACGGGCACAAGCGCTTCACTCCAACATAAATGAGGTGGTACAAGTGATCACGTACGCCCACTAAGCGCCCGGGACAAGCGCCGTAATTTGATACACGATAAGATAACGGGGCGCCATCTCTCGCCGGCGCGCGACGGAAGCGCCGGAAACTAACTACGAATGAGAATGATGACGTCACATCCGGCGGCGCCGGAAGCAGGCTTCGCGGCACAAAGACGAGGATAAACCAATAGAGTGAGACACGCGCTGGACGCGCTTTGCATCCGCTTTGTTGTCTCCAAATTTTAAGTATTCGTAAGTAGTTGTTAGGTTATACAGCTCTTGTAGCACTGACAGTTGCAAGGTGCCTGCCAGGCTGATCAGGAGTTCTAATCCTGCAGGGACCCCTACTAAAATCGATAATAATAAAAAAAAAGGATTAGATAAAGAAATAGATAAAGAACAAAAATCTTCCCTTGCTTAGTAGATGTCTGACTTGGCCAGGACATTGTGTGTGCTATTATGACTATCATCTACAAAGTCGATACGAAAAAAACTTATAACTTAGAGAACAGGGAGTCTGCCGTGCTATTATCACATGAACGAGTGAAGAGATTTCGCCACGATTTCAACCAATCAGACTGGCGGTGTCGAGTGATCTGGAGTGCGTTAACACATACGATTGGCTGAAATCTCTTCACACACTCGAGTGATATTACGCCGGTAGTAGGGCAGGTCTTATAAATATACGACTTCTGGGTCGTATTGGTACGAGTGAAGCCAGGCATTGAAACTTGTATTTCATATAGTAAAATAATAAAATTGAAATAGGTACCCATTGAGCATGTTCGTTTGCCTCTGAAGGCACGTACGCAGAGGCGCATTATTGTGTAGTCCGGGCACATCGCGTTCTGCTTCGCAGGCTAACAAGTCCAATTGGTCCTTACTTCGATAACAGGGAGTGGTTCACTTCGTGGAAGTTGCTTCATTATGGGGTAGGGTTTCTGTTGAGTTTTCCGCGTAGTGTGTCTGAAACATTGTTATTCAGTAATTTAAAGTGGATTATTTTGATTTCCATTAATATGTAAAAAAAATAAAGAAATTGTGAAGATCTCACTTCTGCAGGCAATTGATGGACCTGTGTCTCAATAAAGAAAACTTTACTATTATTACTATTAATTACGCGTGCAGTACTTATTCACGTAGAACTGCTACGAGTGTAGCATTAATACGCGTAGCATTTCTACGCTGGCAGTATTAATTCGCGTAGCACTGCTACGTGGGCAGTATTAAATCGTGCAGTACCTCTATGACTACTATAGCCGCATAGCCTCAATTACGTGTAAATATAATATTTTTTTTAAATAAATTTAATCTTTTCTGGTTATCAGACGGCATACTTATTGCCGGAGGCAATTTCTTCCAGTCAACCTTTATACACTAAGTACAACACATTCGTATTGTTAGTGTATAGGTTTCGTCGCGGTGATTTCCTTCACCGGGGTGCGGGGAGTTGTAATTTTGCAAACAAATTTTTACCGAGATTTTAAAAATGATTTTAAAATTGTGCGCATACCAGGTCTCGAACCCACGACCTCTGGCGTAAGAGGCGTGCGCTCACCAACTAGGCTACTCCGCAACCCAGTAGGTAACAAGGTAACAAGGTAAATTGACAATGGACATTTGATCCTCAGTCATGACTTTGTTTGATAATTAATATTAATAATCAATAATGCTTACAATACCTTTCAATTAACCGCACTCGTTAAACATTAAAAAAAAATCCACCTCTTCTCGCGGCGACTTTATCAGATTGTTCCGACGTTTCGAACAGAGCGTCCTGTTCATGGTCACGGAGATGTCTGCTCCCCACAAGCTCAGCAAACGTACGGTACAGCAAGTCGTAACGTACGAAACGTCGGAACAATCCGATAAGTCGCCGCGAGAAGAGCCGGAAATTTTAAATTTTTTGTTTTATTATGATTAATTTTTTTTTATTAAATCAGAAGAAAATACCTAGCACCTACTTCCCGAGACATTGATGATTTAATCTAGAAAAAATTCACCTCACAAAAAACGCGCCGTATTTGAAAGTGACATCATCTGAATCACACACGAGAAAGGTAAATGTTTGCACAGACCTTTATTATTCCTCCAATTAGAACATTTTTCAATGACATAAACTTCTGTGCTCGTATTCTTGAAGTATCTATGTTACGAAATAAAATAGGTATAATTTTGCAATAACTAAAAATTTACATTTAATCACAGATGTAATTTCCATAAAAAATTTGCAAATGGTATTTCAGGACGCTCGGCGAAGAAATGTGAATTCAATACGTATTGCAATAACACTAATACCAAAGTATAAGTTTGTAGATCTTTTAATTTAGAAAAAAAAAGTTACACGACAAACGTCCATTCCGACGATCTTAGTGAAGTCAAACTGTTAAGGGGCCGTACCATGCCAATCCGTGGTACTCGCTTACCTATCGTACAAATAAAGTCACAAAGTCATACAAAG
>WYDE02162195.1:0-11043 GCA_009867175.2 Adela reaumurella | reverse complement strand
ACGTACCTAGATCAGATCGATCAGGTTCTTAAAAAGGGGCAAGTGCGCAGTACCCGTAACCGACGAGCATGTATGAACAATATTATGAGAGTGCAAGAAGCGGCCGAGGTGTGTCAGGATCGTGGCACGTGGAGATCCTTTGTCTCTGCCTACCCCACCGGGAAGCAGGCGTAACGCTATGTATGTATGTATGTATGTATGTTTTCTTTATTGTTTTTGTATATATTGTTGTTATTTAATAGTAATATATACAAAAGTAATATAGAGAAGAAATGTGAATAAAAATGTATAATAATACTACAGGGTTTCTCCCACATTTACTTATAGAACTTCTTTAAAATTATCGTAAAAATATTGGACTTAATCTCACGTAATACATACAGTATTTTCATACTAATTATTTATATAAATAATACATACGTACATACCATCACGCCTTTTCCCCAAAGGGGTAGGCAGAGACGATTGAGCGCCATGTAACACGGTCCTGACATACATACTTGTAAGGAATTTTTTTTTATTGTTATTTTAATTCACAGTTTATTTTGTAATTACCAGCGTATTACATATTATGGTTTTTTAATTTAATTTAATTTTTTCATACAATTTTACTTCACACATAGCGTCCCACCTGTTTCCCAGACTGGTATTCAGAAAAGAATGAATCACCATGTGCCACGATCTTGACACAGCTATGCCGCTTCTTGAACATTCATAATTTTATTTATACATGCTCGTCGGTTACGGATACTGCGCACTTGCACCTTTTTGAGCACGTGATCGATCTGTTCTAGGTAAGTGCATCTAGGGCGGCCCTTCCCGACTCTTCCGCTCACATTCGTACCAAAAATGTATTTCGTTAGTCTTCTATCATCCATTCTTCAAACATGACTGAACCTCCGAAGCATTCCTTTTTTAATCCTTGTCGCTATGTCTGCTTTAGGCCACAACGCTCTCGCACTACACAATTCCTCAATCAATCTTTCATTGTGACTCCACTGATGCGATTGCATTACACTATTTTTTTTCCCTCTAAATGCGGAGGCGCCCTGCCCTGGTGATTTTGACTTAGATCTTTCGAATACCTCATAAACAATTTCGGGCTCGCCTCGCTGGAAAAATTATAGGTCTGTCAAAAACTGAACCTAATTATTATCGACCAACTGGTTCAGAATATGTAGGCAAAAAAATCGCATTACAACCATTATATTTTTTTTTTACATTTTAGTTAATATTTCTAATGATATTATTTAATTTTTGTGAGACATATATCTCGTGAAAAAACATAAGTGTTTTTTTTAGAAGCAATAAAAAAATACATGCGGACATGATTTTTTTTAAATAATTTAGTAAAATAATCCGAGGGTGAAGGGCGTCAGGCAAAAAGCTTGAGAATGAGAAACCCTGCTGCAGATCATTTTTCACAAAATTCATGATCTTAACCGTCACTTCTCCGAATATACTGGAAATTCGTTAAATTGTCAGAAAGCAGAAATAAATTTATCCTCAAACCAAAGATAGCTTTACTGTACCTCTAAACGCAAGACATAACAATTGATTAGCTTTATCAACGTAATTTTCTGTGTGCTGACGAAGTTGTTCCTTGGCTCATCTCCTCGACCTCGACCTTCAGACGTAGGTATCTAACTATTTGGACGCGCGCACCAAATTTGGATTCTATTTAGTGTTAGGATGGATCAAGACTTACATTCTTAGAGATGAGTTCTGCATACTTACATACATACATACATATCACTCACACTGAATCCCGACAATCGAGGTAAGCAGAGCATTCGGTGTTGTGCTGCAACAACTCTGGTAAGTTACAGCATATCACCGACCACCACATTTCGCAAAGTATTCGGACAACATATCAAGCAGAGCAGCGTGTAAGATACGAAGACCCACTTACTGCAGGACTTGGGACCTTACCTTAGCCACCTTTTACGGCAAGCATGAAAAGAGATGCAGTCAGTTCTATACGTTTCGTTAGGATTCTCTAGGTAGCACATTCATTCGCTGAAAATTTAATAATTTGTGTTGTCGTAAGCGAGTCCTAGGACAAATTAATATCATTATTATTGATTTAAATAACTTCTATTATAATCTGAAACATTATTTTTATTTCGCTATCAAACAGAGTCAATGTCGAAAGATCCCTTTGAACCCATATGACTGACCAAGTTATCATATTGTCGGATGTATAACCCTCAATTTTGGCGCCAACACTAAAATTTTCAAAACCAATAATTTTAATTTATTTGAATATTGCACAAGGTCTCCACTAACCCACTTGCAACATTGGCAAAGTGATTAGAATTTTTTTATTCTAAGCAAAAATCTAATTACACTTCTTTGTTTCATGTACCTCCAGAACCTGGTTGTCCAGGTATTCCGGGAGATCCAGGTGTGCCCGGCGTGCCTGGTGTAGGTGGGCTGCCTGGAATGTATGTACCTCCAGTTCCAGGTGTTCCAGGTGTACCTGGACCACCGGGTCCTCCTGGGCCGCCCGGCGTTCCAGGTTGCCCGTGTTGTCCAGGATAATAGACTCCTAAAACAAATAAAATGTAATTATACATCAAATGCTACCTAAAGATTTATTTCTACACTTCTTTATAAAGTCAAAGACTTTTAACAAAATCATCAAAATCATTCGACTCACCTTGTATTTAACATGCAATATGTTCATATTAGTTATTTTTATAATGTATTGATACAAAAGGTACTGCCAAAGCCAGTATATTCAGTAGAAAAAGTGTTTCTAAGGCAGATATTACTTAAATGTTTTAAATTCCCTTCTGTCAAATTATACGAGGAATCCATACCCAATACAATCCTCACCATATACTTTGCCATACCCACTTTGTTTAATTTTCTTTCAGCTGTAAACATTAATTTCTCTTTTAATAAATAAAAAAAACAATATATTGGCGCCCACACTCAAATTTCCAAAACAAAATTTTAATTTATTTGAATATTACACAAGTGTCTCTACTAACCCACTTGCGACATTGGCAAGGTGGTTAGATTTTTTATTTTTAAGCAAAAAAAATCATGTAACTAATTCTTTGTTTCATGTACCTCCAGAGCCTGGTTGTCCAGGTATTCCTGGAGATCCAGGTGTGCCCGGCGTGCCTGGTGTAGGTGGGCTGCCTGGAATGTATGTGCCTCCAGTTCCTGGTGTTCCATGTCCACCTGGACCACCGGGTCCTCCTGGGCCGCCCGGCGCGCCAGGATGCCCTTGTTGTCCAGGATAATAGACTCCTAAAACAAAGAAAATATAATGGTTCATCAAATTCCAACGAATGATTTATTTCTACAACTCTTCTTCAACTTCTCTTCAACTTCTAACAAAATCATAAAAATCATTCGACTCAACCTTGTATTTGATATGCAAAATGTTCATATTAGTTATCTTTATATATATTTATATATTGATACAAATGGTATTGCAGTAGAAAAAGCCTTTCTAAGGGTGATAATTCGTAAATTTTTTAAATTCCCTTCTGACTAATTATTCGAGGAATCACAGTTATAGGACATTCGAAAATCGTATATGGTGAAATTAGACCACTACTACCGCGTGAAACTAGAAATACATAAAAATATTTCACAATGTACATACACACGGCATATTACAACAGGCACCACAAATTTCGGGCAGAAGTTCCACAAAGTTTAAGCAGCGGTTTCTCGGGTTTCTTTGTCCGCCGTTTGAATTTTGATGTGCATAATTATGTATTGCTACTACTACTCACTTTTGCGGCCCCGCTCGTGGTAAAGCACCCATCGCCGCCAACTCCCGACTCCGCCTACCCCTACCCGACCCCTACCCTTAACCCTACCTCGACTCATAAATCTAAAACCTTCCCTTACCCCTACGCCTACCTACCAATCATTAGAATAATCTTGGCGCGTTGAACTTTCTTTTCGGTATTTTCTTTGGGACGCGGTACCACACGTGGTAAAACACCCTTCCCGCCACCCCTACACCGCTTCGCCCCCCCCATCCCGTATCCCGTACCACCGCAAAAATGGAAACCCTCATGAATGATTTGACTCAATTATGTCTGTCTAATCTCCGTACAAACTTTCATCCTCTATTTAACCCCGATAATAATATCAGATTAACCAAGCGGACAAGAGACGCCTCTCAAGCGGGAGCTCCAGGTTCGAACCCCACTGTGAGCACAATATTATTAACTTTTAAATTTGTGCTAAAATTGCTTCTGATAGTCCGGCTAAGGAAAACATCGTGAAGAAACACAATTCCAAGCCGGTCGGTACCATGGAAGTGTATGAATAAATCCTGTCATATCATGTAAATGAGAGAGGGCTATACGCAGCAATGGGGCGAATAAAATGGCTCCACAGGAGGGGATGAGATTTTCCTGGAACTGGAAGTTACGGAGCCTATTGTCCTATTGAGACGTACAGCTAAATGTACGTGTACCAAGTTTAATCTAGCCTTTGTTTTCCCTACCACGTGTCTACGTTCAGAGAAATCTCCTAATTTTTTATGGTAGCCACATCTTAGCGTAACCGGAGATGTATTTTAAATAGCCTTGTCTCCCATAAATATAAAAGAGTATTTTCCAAGATTAAGTCTCATCCGAGTACTCGCTGCGTGGGTCGAAAAAAAATTATAATTTTGCATTCGAGCCATATCTTAGGGTATTAGGAAATTAATTTTAAGTATTCATTTCTGTGTCCCTTAAAGCTCAAATTACATGCTCTAAGTTATATCTCACTCGCGTTCTCGTTAAGTTTTGGTGTAGGAGCCACATCTAGCGTAACCGGAAATGGATTTAAAGTAGCCTATCCTATGAGTTATATTACTATAATATGGATGTACGAAGTTTTTATACTAACCAGCAAAAAATCTACTAGCATGTCCGACGAAGTGTTGCTTTTATTTTAATACAATAAAAATAATCGAAAAATTATACTTATTTATGTCACATACCTCCAGAGCCTGGTTTGCCAGGTATTCCTGGAGAGCCTGGTGTGCCGGGCGTGCCTGGGGTGGGTGGACTGCCCGGGATGTATGTGCCTCCATTCCCTGGTGTTCCAGGTCCACCTGGACCACCTGATCCTCCTGGTCCTCCCGGAGTCCCAGGTTGTCCATGTTGTCCAGGATAATGGACTCCTTGAACAAATAAACTTTAATGAAACCTCTAAAAGCCAAATAATAATATTCTCTTGTATCTATTTAGAAAGATAACAGCTTTAACACAATCATCACAATATTTCTATGTAATATGCAGTGTTATTTAATTAGAATGGAGGGTATTGAACCGGCGGAATAGGAGCGATTGAAATGTCGGGTGAGAACTGGCGCCAATTTCTGAGCACAATGGTTCAAGTCAATCGCCGGAAGGTCGTCAGGCCGCTAATTATTGTCGAAATATCCCACCCACTTTGCGCTTTATAGACTAATCTTGAATGAAACTTAATAGTTGCTGCCTTTCGCCTGCAGTGGAATAACAAAGGGGGAGTTGGTACTCAGGACTTCAATATTTGAGTTTTATGCGAAAAGTCGTGCAAAAAGTCGTCTGTTCTGTTTCTATTCGCAAGTATAGCGCGCGAACCAACCGGACGCTCCAGCGCAGTTGTACCAGGACGGCCGAAATTATGCCCAAAGGATCTTCAATTACTGTGTGCGAGCTTTATACTTTCTTAGGATCGCCCTTACACTTTATCGACCAAGTACACAATTACTGAGTTGCCAGCTTCACACTTTTTCGGGATTTCCCCTACAGTTTCTCGTACTATGCGTTCGTATCCGAACGGTTCTATGTGCAGTCGAACTGCGACGGGGAATGAACGATCGAAAAACAAACATAGAGCATTCGATGGTCTAAAGCATCGACGCATTATTTGTAAATGTAAATTTTCCAATAAGGCAGTTGAAGAAGTATCACTTGGTACTACAATTACTATGTGCAAGTTACTATGTTTTTTGGATAAAATAAAAGAGTCAATTTAAGATTTGTACTTAAAGCTGGTCTGGTTTAAGGAAAAATCTGAAATTTTAATCGACCTGAACTTTAGCAATACTTTCATTTGTTGAAATATAAATTATCTAAAAAATTACACTTAATTGTGCATTGTACCTCCAGAGCCTGGTTGTCCAGGTATTCCTGGGTAGCCAGGGGTACCCGGCGTGCCTGGAGTGGGTGGGCTACCCGGAATGTACGTGCCTCCAGTCCCTGGTGTTCCAGGTCCACCTGGGCCACCAGGTCCTCCTGGTCCTCCTGGCGCTCCTGGTTGTCCGTGTTGTCCAGGATAATAGACTCCTTGAATAAAGGAAATTTTATTATTATTCTAATAATATTATTCCCATAAAAATACTTCGAATTAATCTGTTATGATATGAGATATCGTCAAATTATTTAGTTCGGTTTGGTTACCTTATACCAACCGATTCAAATTCATTGATAATTTGATGTTTTGCAATATTGCACAGAATTGAAGCATTATTTGTACATTGATCAGTTTGTGAATCATTGATTAGGTAAATAGTATCACTTGTTACCATAATCATGTAGAAATTAATTTATAGACTATATTGTAAATACATTTTTAATTAACATCTCATATTACTAGACACCATAGAGAAGCAAGGCATTATAATATGTGCATCGTGCACGTGTATTTTGTCAGTTATCAGCACGGACTTACCTATAAAAGTATTAATTTAAAAATATTCTTATTGTTCAGGAAAAATACAAGAGCGGATATACTATTGAATTAAATAAGAAACTTCCAAATATGTACACTTATATTATGTATTGCGTACCTCCAGACCCTGATTGTCCAGGTATTCCTGGGTAGCCAGGTGTACCCGGCGTGCCTGGAGTGGGTGGGCTACCCGGAATGTACGTACCTCCAGTCCCTGGTGTTCCAGGTCCAGCTGGACCACCTGATCCTCCTGGTCCTCCAGGTGCTCCAGGTTGTCCTTGTTGTCCAGGATAATATACTCCTTGAAAAACAAAATTATTTTAAATTCTAAAGGCAAAATAGTGATTTTCTCCTATAATTATATAAAAAGTTAAAATGCTTTACCACAATGATCAAAATATTTCGACTGTATGGGTATGGTACATGCCATAGGTTGATATTATTTAATTGGTGTTGATAGTTTATTAGTACAATGTATATATACATTTTTCAAAGATATGTTACATTCTACGACATTCTACAGAATCAACACATGATAGGTGCATAGTGCAATTTTTTAATCAGTAATAAGATGTAGCATATTATAATAATTATTTGAAATTGGTTGCGGTTGTTTGGAATTTTTTTTTATTTGTACTTATAATTTTTAGTATAAACGTAATCCCAGTAAAAAAATCTGACATATCAATCTAATAGCACGTCCGACAGAGCGTTGCTTTTATTTTAATGTAATAAAAATCATCCAAAAAATATACATGTTTGTGTCATATACCTTCAGAACCTGGCTTGCCAGGTATTCCTGTGAACCTTCATGGAACATTCGCTTAGCGCCGCTAAGGTATCCGGTGTATGCCGATGTATGAACATTATTTTTAATTTAATTTAATGAATAATGAATCAACAAAAAAAAATACTTATTTGGGTCGTATACCTCCAGTTCCTGGTTTTCCAGGTATTCCTGGTGAGCCTGGTGTACCGGGCGTGCCTGGGGTGGGTGGGCTGCCAGGGATGTAGGTGCCTCCAGCCCCTGGTAATCCAGGTCCACCTGGACCACCGGGTCCCCCTGGTCCTCCAGGAGCCCCAGGTTGTCCGTGTTGTCCAGGATAATAAACTCCTTAAAATGAAACTTTATTTGAACTTCTAAACAATGACTTTCACGGATATTTCTTTATAAAGTAAGAGAGCTTTAAACTAAACATCAAAATAATTATATTATATTATGTAGTTAGTTAGTATTACTTAATTTGATAGGTTGATAATTAATATATTCCATCAATAGAATTTTTCATTTATTACATTTTATATCGTTTGAAATTGTACGTAACCAATCCATAATTTTTACATTGTGTTATTAGAAAAACATTGCGCTATTGAGTTATTACAAGAAATAGCACTAGATGCATATAATAATTCTGTGAAAATTATGGACTTTTTGAGAAAAAGTAAAAAGCTTTCACGTAGGATTTTTAGTAATATTTTAATTGAAATTGAGAAAAAAAAATGTTATACCTAAATCTGCTAGAATATCTGACAGAGTACTATTAATTATTATTATTTTAATGTTATAAAAGATATCGAAAATTATATGAATTTGTGTCATGTACCTCCAGAGCCTGGTTTTCCAGGTATTCCTGGGGAACCAGGTGTACCCGGCGTGCCTGGAGTGGGTGGGCTGCCCGGGATGTAGGTTCCTCCGGAACCTGGTAATCCAGGTCCTCCTGGACCACCGGGTCCTTCCGGTCCTCCTGGGGCTCCTGGTTGTTCGGGTTGTCCAGGATAATAAACTCCTTAAAAAATATAATTTAATTCAATCAATGTATCATACCATCATGCCACATTCTCAGAGGGGAAGGCAGAGAGAATACAACATAATTTGGTCCGCTTCTGGCATAGATGCCTTGTTTCAACGTCATATATCGCTTCATATAATATATGCATGCATATTATGCACGCCGACTACGGTTACTACGAACTTGCAGTTTCATAATAGATCATATTATTTGATCCTGTTATGTTCGCCTAGGGTGGCCCTGTACAGCCCTACGATTCACATTTGCTTTATATATTTGTTTCGTTATTCTATCATCATGCATTTTCTCCATGTGTCCGAAACATGTAAACAAACTTTCTCAATCCTTGTCACTACGTCTTGTTTTAATCCACATATTGTCTGTTACATACTTATTCCTCATTCTGTCTTTCAAACTTATACCACATTTTCTTCTCAAGGAAAGCATTGCCATTCCACTTAATATGCGTTCGTGTGCCTTCTGCGATACCAAAAACTCACTGCCATACATAAGTTTATGTACAAGAATTTTATTATGAATGTCTATTCGGGCAGTAGAACTAATCACTATATTCCATCAAAAAAAAAAATCATTGTTATTTTATATCGTTTGATATTTTGAAAAATCTGCCAATAATTTATGCGGTATGTAATACACTATTTAGTTAGTTAAAGAAATAGCACTAATGTATAACAACATTTAAATGAAAATTATTGAGGTTATTGGGAAAAAACTAAAAGTGTTTTCCAAAGATTTTTATTAATTTAAATGCTAATTGAGATAAAAATTGTTACATCTACATACATCTACTAGAACGTCTGGCGGAGTATTATTATTATTTTAATGTGATAAAAGTCTTTGCAAATTTATATTTATTGGTGTCACGTACCTCCAGAGCCTGGTTTACCAGGTATTCCTGGGGAGCCAGGTGTACCCGGCGTGCCTGGGGTGGGTGGGCTGCCCGGGATGTAGGTGCCTCCAGAACCTGGTAATCCAGGTCCACCTGGACCACCGGGTCCTCCTGGTCCACCCGGAGCTCCAGGTTGTCCATGTTGTCCAGGATAATAGACTCCTTAAAAAAGAAACATAATTAAACTTCTAAAGAATTATTTTGTCTGAGATCTCAATATAAAGTAAGAGGGCTTTATATTAATCATCACATATGTGAAATATGTAATACGCTATTGAACAATAAAATAAATTGGACATACATATGTATAAAATTAATTATGCGGAGGCAATTGAGGTCATTGGGAAAAATTAAAAGCTTTACTAAGGATTATTAGTAATATTTAAATAAGTACTATTTAAATGTAAATTGAGAAAAAAAATTTACCAGAATTTCTCGCGAACTATTGTTATTATTTTAACAAGAAAAATGTAATCGAAAAGTTATACTTATTTGTGTCACGTACCTCCAGATCCTGGTTTACCAGGTGTTCCTGGGGAGCCAGGTGTTCCCGGGGTGCCTGGGGTGGGTGGGCTGCCCGGGATGTAGGCGCCTCCAGAATCTGGTAATCCTGGTCCACCTGGACCACCGGGTCCTCCTGGTCCTCCCGGAGCTCCAGGTTGTCCATGTTGTCCAGGATAATAGACTCCTTCATAAAAAGAAAAAACAAAATTTTACATCTTAATAATGATTTTCTCGGAGATTTCTTTATAAACCTTTAAATGTATCATAAAAATAACTCGACTTATTCTATTAGCGTTTGACCATTTTGTTAATATTATTAATATTTTGGGTATTTAATATTTTCCATCAAAATAGTTTAATTGATATTTTATATCGCCTAACATTTTACATGTCTAGTCGATTATTTGGGTATTGTGTGTACCGCTATTGAGTCATTAGAATAAATTGTACTTGCATAATATTATGTATATTAATAATTATGTGAAAACTGGTGAAGTCATTGTGAAAAAATAAAATATATACTTAAGATTATTAGTAATATTTAAATATAAATTGCGAAAAAAAAATATATACATCTACTAGATTGTCTGACGGAGTACTATTATTAATTTAATATGATAAATTTCATCGAAAAATTATACTCATTTGTGTCTCGTACCTCCAGACCCTGGTTTACCAGGTATTCCTGGGGAGCCAGGTGTACCCGGCGTGCCTGGGGTGGGTGGGCTGCCTGGGATGTAGGTACCTCCAGAACCTGGTAATGCTGGTCCACCTGGACCACCCGGTCCTCCTGGTCCTCCTGGAGCTCCAGGTTGTCCATGTTGTCCAGGATAATAGACTCCTTAAAAAATAAAACATAATCGAACTTCTAATAGATGATTTTGTCAGAGATCTCTCTATAAAGTAAGACAGCTTTAAATTAATCATGAAAATTGCTCCACTCATACTGTATTTGAAATTTGTTAATACTATTATTATATAATATTTTTTTGCATGTTTTATATTACATAAAAAAAAACATCGACAATTTATTTCTTTTATCATTTTATATAACTAGCCGAAAAATTTGTGTACTGCGTAATACGCTATTGAGTCATTAGAACAAATTGGACTTTATATGTATAACAATAATTATGTGAAAATAATTGAGGTTAT
>WYDE02162084.1:0-11043 GCA_009867175.2 Adela reaumurella | reverse complement strand
CACCAAGTAAGATTAGGAGGGAAGGGACCTACAGTTTTACGAGGAATCCGAACCTCGGTCAGCCTTTAACGGTCGAGGTCACCCATCCAACAATCTTAACAATCAATAGCGACAGTTGACTGTCTGCACCACTGAGCTGTCAAGGCTGACAAACTTTCGAGCTTTTACAAGTCGGGTAAAAAAAGATTTTGAATCCATGAATTCATTTTTATTTTTGTATTCTGTTCTTCGGTAAAATACGTCTCAAAAGATGCGCTCATCGCTGTGTGATATTTGACCAATTTTTCCAATACATCATCTTGAAAATTGTGAGTCGTTATCGCTAACGAACTCACTGAGTGACGTAAAGCTTTCTATTTATCTCTTACACACGCAAATTATCCAACAATCTAATTATTTTGAAGGGATTTATTTACACTTACATACAAACTAGATCATTTACATAATATATGATATTTTTCATACTAAATTTATCTTTGTAGTTGAAGCGAGAAAGTTAGCGGGGTGTGCGTGTGTGGGGTTTGCCATAACCTTTATTTATTGCGGTTAGATAAATAGGTACATTGATTTGTTAGATCAATTCGGGGACAAAAGCAGAGGGTTAG
The DNA here is from genome assembly GCA_009867175.2 of Adela reaumurella. NCBI lineage: Eukaryota > Metazoa > Arthropoda > Insecta > Lepidoptera > Adelidae > Adela > Adela reaumurella. Next base: position 10,438 of record WYDE02162084.1, on the reverse strand, counting down.
GTAACAATCACGAGCCGTCATCCTCGTCATTTTTGTCCATTATCTGAATGACCAAAGTGACTGATTCGAGCGGCAGACTGACGTCGCAGACTGACAGAATGAATGAATGTATTCTTTATTGTGCACCATATTACAGGGTCACTAAGAGGCGAGTTTAATGCCTCTTGGGCATTCTTCTAAAACTAGCCTTTAGCATGTAGGAGTGGGAGCATGTGTAGGAGTACTTAGAAAATACATTTGGTTGCTATTTACCTATTATAATATGCATGTATACTAAATAACAAATTTGACGCGTTGCTGACATACATGCTTTGCTTCATCCACAATCATATGTCTTTTCATACATATAAGCGCTTAATGATATATTTCCATCCACTGAATTGAGAGTTTCCATCTAACGTATACCTATACTCAGACGGTTTAAACCTTCTCTACGAATCATTCTTGAATTTAAAAAAAACAACGGTTTTACGAGGATTACGAGGAGATAATACTATTTAAAGTTATTATTAGTACTCGTACGCCACACGCATATAAGTTTTGCGAGTAGGCAAGAGGCGGCCTCGACATAAAGCAGTGGCAGAGCCCTGAAGCCGCTTCGGTCGGTAGTCACGTACTCACGTCTGGCTGAGCTGGGCTGGGCTGGGCTGGGCTGGAGTAAGCATTTCACATTTATGTGTACAACATTTAGTTAGAGAATGGGGCACGTAGTAGGCCATCAGTGCCGACTCTCAGATCCTATCTTAATCGCAGGTGTCGCTGCAGGCTGCTTAGCTGAAGGTGAATGGGGCCGATTTTATTGCTTATTCGGGACCTAGCTGATAGCCTATTTTCTGCTGTTGTGCCCAGCGGGGTGTTTCTGAAAAGACTTGACTTTTGTCAGCGTCGTTGGCTCAGTGGTTGCGATATTCGGTATTCGATTACCGAAGTTAAGCCCTGCCGATCGCGGTCAGGCCTTGGAGGTGTGACCGCTTGACCGTTGACGCTGGTTCGGACTCCACGTTAAATGTAGGTCCTTCCCTCTCCTTACACGGTGGTTGGGTTAAACCCTCCCGGGTTAGTGCTTTAGTACTGAATGAAGGTCGACCGAAGTGGCCATGAAACATAGTTCGTGTTTTCCGTCCAGTTCAGTGTAGCCGGCTGGAAGGAAGCAGCTGAAGGAAGCGCTGACAGGGCGCACCTATACCTACTTAATTCACCAAGGTGTTTAGGCTGACATCATTGGTGCAAGAACACTGGTGCATCAGTGATCCTTCCGTATCAATTTCCATAAAACAAAATTTATAAATAATATACATAAATGTTTGGCTCAGGGAAGCGAAGCCACCGACTCAACTAGCGTCAAAAAACTTTTGTTAAATTGGTTAAATCAGGTTAAATTGTAGGTATCGATTCATTCTATATGTCAATAGCTCGCCACACACCAATTTCTACCTGTCTGAAGAACTTTCATGAAACGTCGCTGCAAATTTTTGAACATATCTATCGCGAGTACCGCGACGCTTATTACTACAAGGCTGACGTACACCCATATTATTACCAATGACCAAGGTATATTCTCCTTATACTAAAGCGAATAGCTTCCTAGTAGGCATCAAAACACTTTCATTGGCATAGAGGTATTTATATATAGACGGTGTAAGGATATAAATGTCAAAGGGTGTGCCTACGCACGATTGGCTACGTGTTTATCTTCAAAACTATCACATTCCCCTCATTTCACCATCATAAATCTACCGGAGCAAAACACTTGCACGTCTGCGTGAGGGGCCTGCCCAAGCCCAAGCCCAAGCCCGAGCCCAAGCCCAAGCCCGAGCCCAAGTCAGCTACTGGAGGGATTTATGGTTGCCGACTGATGCATATTTCATATCGTCCCGATCTGATGAATTAATTTTATGATAAATTTCAGTTCAGTTTGAGGCAGCTCGTGGACAACTTGTCGTGTTGACCTTGTAATTATATGTGATCTATACTTCTTATAAAAGGGAACGCCTGTGTATGTTTGTGTTAAACTTCGGAGCCACGGAACAGATTTTGATGCTAAAATGTATTTCGTCTTAATGATAGTTTACCGTTCTATGATCCTGTGTTAAGGGATCCTGTCGGTATAGAGTAAAACCAAAGATTATAAAACACTGAAGTTCTTGATATTGACTTGTATTCTACTGCAGACACAGTATAGATATACTCATACATACAGTATACTATAAGACTAAAGGACTGAGATGACCAGGAGTTCGTAGGTAAGCTCTTTCTCTTAGGGCAGCGTGACGAGAGAACTATCTACGGACTATGTGAACTAGAACTAGGTCTTCATCGGAGTTGTGGCTGCTTATGTACCGTGGATTTGAGGCTACACGCGCAGCGTATTTTAGTCCGTCACGCTGAGCCGACACTTGGATCTGGGGGGCAGATTTCTCTGTCATTGTTGCAGCAGATGCTGAGGTTGCATGTGACTGTCCGGCACAACACCTCCCTTCTAATAAAGACTCCCATGTGAAAAAAAAAATTGGCACTTATGTGGCGAGCCTTGAGCGCTTGCCGCATTCACTATTCACTTTGCACAGCTTCTAATGTAGTTGAAAAACTTAATGCTAAAATCTAGTTTGATAAATGGTTGACTTACTGTCTTACTTAACACTGTGGCTACGTTATGTTACTATTATTTACTTTATAGGCGGTGTGACTCTGAGTCAGTTTTCTGACGGCTAAGTTTTTCTGGCCGATTTACATACAATACGTTGTGTGCCGTTGTCGAATCAATTTTTAATTAAATTCTACCTCACGCTTTCGCTGACGATAGCGCGAAATGCACGGTTATAATGATTTGCGTCCTCGTTTACTGAAGTGAATGAACATGACTTGTATGCTTACTGCATTGATCGTAAAGAAACAAAGATAATGATATTTACAGATTCTTATAATCCCTTAAAGGGTGGTTCCTGATTATCTTATCTTGTTCGTAATCCCAGGGTATATACTGGAAATATTTAGACGTCTTATTTTTTTTTCTTACGATATTTGGTTGGTGGATCGTTTTTTTGTGAGTGTTTAACTTGATCACATTTTGTCTCTCGGGTGGCCTTCGGTCAGTTTGACTGTTTTCCTTTGGAGACTAATCAGGTCTCCTGGAGCAACGGTCATGGGACTTATACAGACAATCACATCGTCTCTTACTGCTCGTGGGACTTAAGGTTCTCGTGTTTGTAGTCCCTGAAGTGGGAACGTTAGTTTAAAAAAATCACGAACTTACTATTTGTGCTATGAAAAGGTGCTATACAAAATATATAAGTAACTATTCCATCGAGATTAATCGTAAGAATTTTACAACAAGAATCTTTCATATAACTGTTATGTCGGTACAATTTAAGGAAATGATTCGACATATATTTTATGCACGGTAAGCGCTGCTGCCGCTGCTGCCAGTCCTTACTCGGCTTATTATCCCATAGTGGAATGAACTTAGCTTTTGACAATCTTGCATCATTTTATGCGAGTTCCTGGTTATGTAATAAATAGCAATTTGTGCGATGGTACATTTGTGCAGGCTGTAATTTGGAATGCTATGGTCTAACTTAATACGACTCTTACTACTTAAGATACGACTTTGTCTAACTATCTTACTTTACATTTCATCACATTATATTAAAAATGACTAGAGTTCATGGTCTAATTTGCAATATTGTATGACACTCTGCGAATATAGTATCTAGATGATTCATTTGTGATGTCTTGCATACTTCACAACGAATATCCTTATGGAACTTAATTTAACGATATTATTTGTACATTTAAATATTGCTTTTTGCTTTATCTGATGAACAATTGATATGACTTAACTTGTGGTTCCGCCCGGTGAAGTTCTGTTTTCAATGCATGAATGCAATACTAATCATGGCCTGTGACTAGTTGCTCTTGCCATTCTGTTCTCCCTGGCTAAACTATTGGTGAACTGTGTTCACTCGGTATGTCGGCCTTTGGATTCTGATACAGTGTACTAAGAAAAAAGGACTGAGATGACAGGACAGGAGTTCGTAGGTAAGATCGTTTACACTGACGAGCGTGAAGAGAGAACTATCTACGGACTATATGAACTAGAACTAGGTCTTCCTCGGAGTTGTGGCTGCTTATGTAGCGTGGATTTGAGGGTACACACGCGCAGCGTATTTTAGTCCGTCACGCTGAGCCGACACTTGGATCTGGGGCGCTGGTTTCCGTGTCATTATTGCAGCAGGTGCTGAGGTTGCTTGTGACTGTCCGGCACACACACTAGCACACATCAGGCTAATCAAAGGATCTAGACACGACAAGCGTTTCGTCAAGGAGGTTGAAGGACTCTTCAGGCGCAGCGTTATATGTACACAACCTCCCGCCGCGCGACGCGAAGTAACCCTACCGCATCATTCAGTTTTACGCATTCCTTGCGTTGAGCCAAGTCTAATCTAATAAATTTCGAACCCTACTTTTGGATGGATGCTGTGGCGCGAGGGTGGCCGCGCAGCTGGGGGCACAGCCGGAGCACGACCAGTCCCGACAAGGTGGGAACAGCTCGCTGGTATGGGCGGATGCGGACGGCGGGGGCTCGGCGACTCTTTGAACAGCTCAGCCCACCTGGTGGGGTGCTCCGGGGTGCTCCAATGTTGGAATATAGGGTAGATACTCTCGCGAGTGGAGCTGGCGAGGGTTCCATCATGTACTTCTACTTTAGTTTGGACGGGCGCTTGCTCCGCGATTTTTGGAGACCATCCCCGATGGTCTGCGCCGAGGAGCCGCGGAGAAACAGGTGGAATTGCACAATTTTATGAATTAATTTCGACCCAGGCCGTACCAGGGCAGCAGAAGTTGAAAAGGTGGCAGCAAAGATTTTTTTGTTAAGCTTTTTTTGCTATTTTTTTTCTGTTTCTAGAAGATTTAACAAATTTAGTTTGGTAAAGAATTTATAATGTTACCTTCTCTATTTTATTTTGTTTCTGGTTACTTCTTACTTCGCTATGAAAAATATGACGATTTTGACAATATGAATTCCTAAGGCTGCTTAAAAAAATAAAGAAAGATTCACACTATTCAAATGAATATCAGACGCCAGACCTCAGACCCAGACCCGCGCAGACAGACCCGGACCATATCAACCGATAACTTGCATAAAATCGGATGGCGTCATCAGAAATTAGGCCACGCCCCCGATTTCTGGGACTGCGTTTTGTGACCCAGAAGCCCTGTTGCCCTACTACTAGCACTTGAATTAAAACATGTGAATTAATAAAAGTTAATTGAATTTCTTTGTAGAACAAGTATCTGTAAAAATCTATAAATGTTCGAATTTTTCAGTGTGCGCCGCCATGACCATTCCCTAATGCACTTAAACTAAAGCTAGCTAAAGCTTAAACTAAAGCTAAACATTACAGATTTACTGCTTTATCTCTTAGGATATAGTGCAGTGTAATGTGGACTACCACACGATTGCATATTAAAAAATATAAGAATAGGATAAAGAATTATATAATTACCAATTCTATAAAAAATAAATGTAACTTTGATTATCTCGAAAAGTAACACTTCAATGAATTAATGAAAGTTAATTGGATTTTTAAGTTTTTGGTTTCTTGACCACTTTTAGGTTGTTTTCCACTTGGATCGAAACGGTAAAAACTCCGCTTCGCATCTCTAGTCCGACCGAACGCACGTGGCGTCGTGAAAAACGTCAGTGACGTCAGTCATTACTAGGGTTGCGCATACCATTCAAATGAGTCATCGCTAAATATCACGAATACTTACTAGGTATATATAACGGGGGCACATTAGTCCCGTAAGTGCAAGGGCGCACGCATTATGCGCTACTTCGTCCCGCCGCAGCCCACAGCGCATACCTACCACGAGCGTTCGGACATGGTTATAGTTCCTAATAGTTGAAAAAACAGGGAGCAGTATAAACTGGTAAACGGCACGTTGTTTACAAGATTGCGTCTATGTTCTGCGAAACTGTTGAAGGGTCGCGCTCTGCCCGCGACCGCGACCGCGAGGTGTAGCCATGTAGGCTGGCTGGGTGCCAAGTTAGTTTTCACGCCAGTCACAAGCGTGCGGCTGACTTCAAAGTTGTCTTATTTGGTTGCAACTTCCACGCACATTGCAATAATGAACTTTTGACTGAACATTTCCGGCAGTCGGTGTGTTCTATTCTGAGAATCTGAACGGGGCTTCTACCAGAACGCAGGTAGGTAGGTAGATACGTAGGTATGTATAATTTTTCTTTGTCAAAATATAAGTGTCTTTGCATATAGAGCCACAGTGTTGCTGCATGAGAATAAATTCCTAGCTTAGATTGTGCGGGAGCGTGCCTTGTAGAGGCCTAGACATATCAAAAAGCCCCAGACGGGCTGAAGATAAATGGACGATAACACTTATATAACGTCCGACGGGAAAGATGAGTGCTACGCTTCCAGGGATGCGTTCCGAGTCGCCACCAACCACTTCTCAAGACCTCGATATATCTAAATGGTCGACCCAAAAAAACAAAATCTGAGAAATTCTCAAGAAAAGAAAAATCTTAAACATACCGTTCCAAATCGACAAATATTATCAGTTTTGGATAATTTCTCAAGGTAGATCGATCGAGAATTGTGGTACAAACGTCAATGTGACATTGTCAATAATTGACAATTATTGTCAATGGAAGTTCACTGCATTGTGTTATTCGTTATTATATCTTTCGAAATTATAGTATAATAGCTTCACTGGAGAAGCTGAAACCTAAATCGAGTGAGTAAAAGGCAAATATTTTTAATTAATCGATCTCAATGTAAAGAAAATTTAAAAGCGCGGCATATCATTTGACGTTTGGACAACTTTTCGAAATGGTCGTTTCCAGTGCAGCCGTTATTTAGATAAAAATAAAGTTACATTATCTACTTCTTGAGAAATAATTCGTGGCGACTACGAACGCAGCGCTGCTTATACATGTGTGTGTGTGTGTGTGTGTGAGAGGATGTGTGTGTGTGCGTGTGTAGCGAGCGACATTAGCGTACGTACGCCTCCAACTAAGCGGACCGAGAAACTTAAAATGTTAGTTTGTGTTGTTGTGGGGGATTTTCTAAAACTGATAAACTGACATATATTGCTAATTGGATTAATAATCAATCCGCAATTATATTTATGAAGTAACAGAGAGAATGTATTCAAACTATGCGAACTCGCAAATAAGAATGTTACGTGAACGCTAATCTCAAATTAGATCTCACCCACTTAATTCCAAAAATTAATGAGATAAAATTATGTTGTGCTCTTCCTCGGTGTGATAAAGATGATAAATTGAGTGCGTCCTTCTCTGACTTGCAGCGAGCAACAGAGATGAATGGATTCGTAATGCTTTCATGCTTGAGACGCCACAACAGTAGACATATGAAGCAGTAATGTAGCATTCAGGTAGCACATCACTTCGCTGAACGTTGCTTCAGGACACGAGGCTAGGACGGTTCATTGTATTGCATCGTATTTCATTTATTGCCGTAGGTACACAAACACAAACTTAGATTGGTAGGTAGTTTAAGTTTTAAGCAAAAAATGTAGCAAAAATCCAAAGTCCACTCTTGTACAAGATTTTCTTTGGGTAATAAAGTTTTTTCATTCATTAAAAAAATAGGCCGTCGTCAAAAATTAAATACACAACATAATAAAATCTGAATATACCTTTAAAATAAAAGAATATAAAAAAATAATACCTAAAAAATATTTTTTTATCAAAAGTGAAATAATAACTATTATAGGCAAGGAGGCCAAATTATAGCTCGATAACATCCTTTCCTCGTTCTACGACAGCTCCAAGAGCAACCGCGAGTAACTCGGTCGGAGCCTCGGTCGGAGCAACAGTGTGAATGGATTCATGCACACTCTGCAAGTTTGGCCCATTGCCAAGGGGTCAAGCTTTCAGAATGTGCAAGTGCAAGGGGCCCTTGGTCCGTGTTATGTGAGTGAAGCCTTTAAACGATTATACAAATAATAATGCTGCTAATATTGTGTGGAGTGTTATGACTGTTCTGACTTACTGTGTAGTAATAGTAATACAGCTTCACCCTTTCTGACTCAGTATCATTTGGTATTATTCCTTCACGAAAGAGGATTTTCCGTCGCGAGGCTGTAATGGTGACAGAACTCCTAGTCTCTAGAACACTACAACAATATGCACACAAGAATGTCTGAGAAACACAATGGCTTCCTTGGCTGACTAAAACTCCACAAACAAAACATAATTAAGAATTAACTATACGTGTTTATCAGCGCTTAAATAAAGAATGTAAATACAATATAATTTTTATTGGGTATGGTAAGAAGCCCGCTTTTTGCCAAGCAGCAAAGTTAAATACCAAGTAATAGGTAATATATACTCATTTTACGAGGTACTCTCTTACCTACCGAAAGAGATTTAGGTTTATTGAATTGAAATTGAAATTTAATTCGCGGAAAGATAATAATTTTCAGTGATTAATGTTAAGGCGTTACTTGTAAATCTTTTGTAAAGTTAGACCTGAATTCGCTATTTAAAGTTATATTATTTATAAGTTATATTATTAAGGGCCCGTCGGCATCGCGTCGGCACCTAGCCAACAAATTCTACCGTGTCGCGTCGCGCTCACCGACCAATAAAAACAAGGTTAATCGTGTTCGTCGGTCGCGCGTATTCATACTTACTTTTTTCCAGTTTTACTTAAATTTCTCGAAAAGCAAATGCTCTACAGAAAAACTAATTTAATAGGTACATTAAAATATCTTTGAAATTACTGCAAAAAGTGATAGTTGTCACTCAAAATTCTGAGATCTTGCGAATAAAAGATTTTTTCTGAAGCTATTTTTTGCTATTCTTTTTTCTGTTTCTAGAAGATTTTCAAAAATTCTGTTTGGTAAAGAATTTATAATGTTACCTTCTCTATTTTATTTTTTTATGCTGCTGTTTCTATGGTTACTTCTTATTTCGCGATGAAAAATTGAACGATTTTGGCAATATGAATTCCTGAGGCTGCTTAAAAAAGATAAAGAAAGATTCACACTAACCAAATGCATATCAGCCAAAGATATTATATATTTATGAATGTAAAAAAATCTTGGGGAAATTAAATTTTGCGAGAAAACTAACCTAATTGCATAATTGGCGCTGGCTATCCAGCGGGGGAACGCGGCTGGAGTAATGGGCTCACATCGGGGCTACGAGGACAGGATGGAGGAAGTATACAACGTTTTTATTAGTTTAGCTTATTCTTTTTAGTTTAGTTTGTTTAAGGTGTATTTGTTTTAGGTTAAGTTTATTTTTAGGTTAATGTTAATTTTTTGATTTAAATTTCATTCGAATATAACTAGAATAACAATATATATTTATTTAGTTTTCCTTGCTTAGCATGCAAGTCGCTTACTGAATCTTAATCAGAAAAATACGAAAACAAATAAAAAAACGTAGTAGTAGTAGAAAGTAGTTTCTAGTGTCGTCTATGTTAAGTAATATCATCTAACTGCGACAACATACGGTTGATAATCAATCGATGTAGAATACCTACTTCGAACGCTGAGTGAGCGTTAAGAAGACCCTGATGAATACGGCAACAAATTGAAGTGAACACGTCAGGTGGCGAAGTTGGTATGGCAGTGGCAGCTAAGGCCAAAGATCCTGGGTTCAAACCCCGGTTCAGACGTTTTCTTTATTTGTTTTCCGTATTTTTAAGATTAAGATTTAGAATTACAATATTCCAATGATTGCATAATTACACGACTAGCTCGCACCAATACGGTTAACCGATTACTAAGAAATATTTTAAGGCCGTAAGTAAGTTAGTAAGTACCTACCTAATTGAAGTAGTAAGAAGGGTTGTATGTAGCGAAGCCAGGTTTGTGGGTAGACGCTTCTTAATCGAGAGGTCGTGAGTTCGTAAACTGGTGCATGCACGCGCACACCAGTTTATCCGGACTTTAAAATGTGGCTATTGCACCCCGTGAAGGAAAAGTCTCGTGAGGAAACATAACATAACTTACGCTAACAACAAGAATGTATTGCAGTGCATAAAGGTTTACTGGAAGTGATCGCTTGTGGCAATAAGTCCGGCCTCTGCCAAAAAGGCTAGTTTTTATTTTATTTTATGTATTCTATTTTTATTTTCTTTTGTGCTTTAATATAATTACCTGTTTATAATTTTAATGTACTGTTGTTGCAAGCCTATATAAACTTTCCACACACCAAACGTTTATCAGCAAAACATCCTTTTTTTAAACGTTAAGCGGCGTGCAAATAAACAGTATAAATAAATAAATAAATGTTTCTTCATTCTTTAACTTAGATACACAAATTAAACATATATGTACTTATATATATATATATATATTATTAGACAACTAGCATGAGTGGCTATGCCCAAAACTTCAAAAGAAGATCGGACACAGCCAATAACACCACTCCTCACGA
>WYDE02161973.1:0-11046 GCA_009867175.2 Adela reaumurella | reverse complement strand
TTTACATAAGTTAATAGTCATTAGGTAATTTAAGCAATTCACAATATTATGATAAATCATTATAATAAGTAAAATTAGGTAAGATCTAAATATAGACAAATGTACCAGTATTGTAATTAGAAAATAATTCAATTTATATAATAAGTTAGTCGGCATTCGGTAATTAAAGCAATTCAAGAATTTAGCATATAGCATTCTAATAAGCAAATTAAAGATTATGTAGAAAGTGAGAAGAGTTTTAGGCGATTTTTGACAGGTCAGTCTCTCGTTTGACGTACAAAACTGCAGAAAGATCCTCCCGTCTGACGAATATGCTCCCATTTCTGACCCAGCAGTGCTTCCACCCGACCAGGCGACACTTTGCCTTGGCCTCTCGAAAAAGAAACTTGTTGGTTTGCGTCAAATGCTCGTTGATATAGACGCGACGAGTAGATCCGGAGACTTGAATCTGTTCGGTCGTGAAGCCCCGCGCCTGTCTTGCTGCAGACACCACATTATCACGAAGCGTGCGAGTTGTCAACTTCACAATTATATTTTTTGGTCGACTCTCTGACTGTCCGCCCGGTTGAACATTCCGATGCGGTACCCTGTTAACGGCTACAATCTGCTCCACTGGAATCGCTATTTTCAGAACCTTACCGATTTCCTCGACTATCTTAACGAGATTTTCCCCTCTTCGTTCTGTGAGGTTCTGAATTTCCAAGTTACAGCCGCGGGACTGCTGATCAGCCAACTCAAGCCGCTGGTTGAGGATCTCGCACTCCCTGTGTCGCTCCATACGTTCCTCCTGAAGTTTCTGCTCCAATCGTTTGATATCCTTGGGTAGCTCAGAGTATTGGACTTCGAGGGCATCCATCCTCTCACCTAGTTTCAGTACTGTCCTTGTGTTTTCAGCCAGTTCGGCGCTAAAACGACTCAGAGCGACTTCCGTTTTATTCGTAAATTGTTTCGCTAATTCCTCCATTTTCTGGTCAATGCGTTGGAGAATAACTTCCACGTCGGGACTGGTACTCATATTCCCCTGGATAGTAGAGTGTTGTGCTATGTGGGAAGCTCTGTCAGAAGTCTTGACCGGAGTATTGGTATTGTCCTGGCGAGGATTGTTTGCGACGCAGGAAGGACACTCCCATGGGCTATTCGAGCGGATTCGGGTGATCCTGGTACTTACGTCAAGTTGGACACAGTCCTTGTGGTAGGACTTGCCACATTTTGTACAAGTCAGATACTCATCATTTATTTATTTATTAGGTTCAATAACAGATTACGCACTCAAGTAGTTATAGTAAATACATCTAGTTAAAAATATACCTATCTATAGCGGTAATCCAATTATAATCGAACACTGCATGCCAAAGAACAACTGGTTAGACGGTAGTGATTTGAAAAAGTATTAAAGAAAAATTAAAGATTAAAAATTTAAAAGAAAAAAAAAAGTAACGAAAGATGTGCGCCTCTAGCAAAGTGCGATTCTGATAGCTACTAGGAGCACAGTAGCAGCGAGGCGATTCAGTATACAGTAGGTATACAGTGACACAACACACCACACCACCGCGCCGCGCGCCGCCGTCGCAGCTCGCCCCGCTCCACGTCGTCGCATTCAATACTGTGACGCCTCTGTGAGTGTTAGCATACACACTGATAGATACAATACAGGAGGCCATTGTGCATTTCAATTTATCTGGTGAACTGAGTGAGCGTGCGGGCGGTACGGCGGCTAGTTTCTCCCTAGACTTAGCGTAGACGCATTGAGATTCTCCCTGCACTTAGCGTTGACACATTGAGCTGCACCCTGCACTTAGCGTAGATCACGGGGCTTCTCTCTGCATTTAGCGTAGACGCATTAGGCCGTTTCTTGCACTAAGCGTAGAAACATTGGGCTTCTCCCTGCACTTAGCGTAGACACATTGAGCTGCACTTGCCAATGTCGCGTTGTCGCTCGTTGCGTTGTAGGACAGGAGCAACCACGGAGCATGAGACTCTTAGGATATGTATGATTAGCTAGTAATGACAAGGAGGTACGGAATTCTCATTTGTAACACTTGTTACAGGACAAGTTTATAACGTTTATTTTCTATTCACAATAAACTGCCTAGTACGGGGAGGACACTCTGGTTGCGGATGTCGTAGATAAGCAAAACGTATCTTTTGGAGCAGAGGACTTCCGGAGATGTAGACGTTGACGACGCGGGTAGGGCAGTCGTCGAACTCCCCGGAAGCTCCCGACGACGTCCGCTTCCAGTAGGTTGCCACCGCACCGTGGCCAGCAGACGGTGACATATTGCGACGGGGCCAGTCGTCGACTTGTGGAGGATCAACTCCGTAACAGGAGGCTGCGCATAAAATTACACAGTATTAGATACTTATAATAATGAGACAGTTGCCTACACGAGGACAGAGAAAATTATATTTTTACAAAATAATAAGTATGCAGTAATTTTACTGCATACTTGGATTTATGAATTACTGGTTTATGGATGATTATTGGATTATATTTTTGGATTACTGGGATGTACAGCAGACAAAATGTAAAAAAGGTAGGGTTGGTGGTGATGGACAAGACGGTGAAAAATAAGCAGAACACGTGTGTAGGGGTTACGTTTTCTCGCTCACCCGTATCAGTGTACCGCCTCCACGTTGTCGACGCCTATAGAAGTGCGCACGCCCGCGGCTGCGGGCGCTCTTCCGCCGAAAAGTTTTTCCTTGCACTTAGCGTAGACACATTGAGCTGCTCCCTGCACTTAGCGTAGACACATTAAGCTGCTCCCTGCACTTAGCGTAGGCGCATTGGGCTTCTTCCTGCTCACAGCGTAGACGTATTGAGTTTTCCCATGCACTTAGCGTAGACACATTGGGCTGCTCCCTGCACTTAGCGTAGAAACACGGGGCTTCTCACTGCACTTAGCGTAGACGCATTAGGCTGCTTCCTGCACTAAGCGTAGAAACATTGGGCTTCTCCCTGCATTAGCGTATACGCATTGATCTTATCCCTGCACCTAAGTGCGTCTACGCTAAAGTAGAGGAATTGGATTGCTCCCTGCACTTAGCGTAAACGCATTGAGTTACTGCCTCCACTTTGCGGAGGCTCATTGAGCTTCTGCCTGCACCGTAGATGCATGGAATATCTCCCTGCATTTAGCGTATTCGCATTGGGCTGCTCACAAAGAATTGAAGAAGAAGTTTGTTTGCTCGCTTTGAAAGAAAACCTGTTATAGCTTGCTTAACGAATGCTATAAATATTTTTAAATTTTACTCTATCCGGAATGTAGTCCCTTAATTTATTTTTTTTTTATTGAGAGCTTGACATATGGCGCAAAGCCACCCAGAAGGCTACTAACGACACCCATGGACATTCGGTTTTTAGCGGGTGTTGCGTATACCATACCGGCCTGACAGGTGCCTATTCACGCCCCATTCCATAATATTTCCCATTATCAAGGCGCTTCTGAGTACCAAGATCATGGAACACAATACGTAAAATATGAAAGAAAAAAGTTTAAACGTAGTCCCATTTCAAAAAGAATTAGGGCTCATTTCGAAAGAGCGCAACTTTTTGCAAGACGACGACGGGACAAATAGAAAATATAAAGTTATGCGAAGTCGTAAGAACTGTTCATTTCATGTAACTAGGTCTGGCCTATCGTTCAAGTTGCCATTAATTTGTGCTGCGCTCAGAAACCTAGCTTCTTAAGTGCAGCTCTTTTTATTCGAGTTCCGCTTACCTCTGATGCGTCGTAGATCTAAGAAGATATTTTACACGAAGATAAGTATTATTTTTTTAATAAACTTGTTACTCTTGCGTGCGTAAGTGTTGCAGAAGTTTGTTAATAAGTAGTGGAAGAAAATAATAATTCCATCAAATGGTAAAAAATTTCAGAAATTATTACATAAATAGATTCCTAGGTCCGGGAGAGATAATTTTTACACTAGGCATAATCAAATGGTTTTTGTTAGCTAACAAACAAGGTGCTTTAAAAGATAAGCTATTGGTGTATTTAAAAAAAAAATTCTATTAGTGCTGGGAAAGTCGGGGGCAACGTGTATAAATCACAGCAAGTTTTCAGCTAACATTTTACCACTTCCTACCTTAGGAACATATGTTATCTAAAAATATATAAAGTGTTTAAAAAGATAAATTTACCAGTACGTTAAAAGTAGCCCGACTTTTAGATAAGGCAATCATGGTTCTTGAGATAATAAAATTTTAAAATTGATGATTTCACTACCGATCATCAATTCGAAATTTTTTGTTTGATTTTCCTTGCTTAGCATGCAAGTCGCTTACATACTGAATCTTAATCAGAAAAAACGGAAAAAATATAAAGGAAAACGTCCGAACCGGGGTTTGAACCCGGTACCTTGGGCCTTAGCTGCCACTGCAATACCAACTTCGCCACTCGGACCTGACGTGTTCACTTCAATTTGTAGCCGTATTCATATGGATCTTCTTAACCCCGACGGGGGTTCGGGAGGGGTTCAAACCCCTGTTCGGACATTTTCCTTTATATTTTTTCCGTATTTTTCTGATTAAGATCAATTCCTTCAGGATACTTGCGGTGCGGTGGTACAAGAAGGATGACACTTGGAATATAATGATACTAGGTACGTGAGAGGAGAAAAGGAGATGCTGCGATAAAAAAACTGTCAGGACACCCTGTGCACCATGCGGAGGATCATATTAGTTAATTCGTTTGGCTTGGCCCAGAGATCACTTGGTTCGAGCTCAACGAAATTTTGAAGTCTGATTCTCCTAGATCCTCTGAGAAAGAATTGGTGACCACAAAACTGCGACAGCAAATTAAATGCCAACTTTGAACAAAGAAGCAAGGGTTTCGGTTTAATTTTTTTCTCCGAAACTACCGTTTGGGAAAATAAATAAAATATACATTTTTTTTTACCTGAACAACTGCCAAATAATTTCAAACTTCTTCTTTTGCAAAAAAAAAAGTTCGCTTCTTGCCTACACTGCAGATATTAAAAAAATTCTAGGCAAATATATTATATGGATTGCAGATACATCGTTAACGGAATTTGGTTGAGGGGAACCGGTGCATAAAGCAAATTAATTTCAACGCCGTAATCATCTGCGCAAACTTCAATCGCGCTGTTTATTTGGGCGGAAAAAGTCAAATTAACCGATCGATAAGTCAGGGATCGCCTCTTTGCTCTTGTTTTTGTATTTTAATAAAGGTACAAGCCGATTCATGTATGAGTAAGTATGCAATTCTTTCATATCATAATATAAGTAAAATCATAGGTCACAGTCCAGCACTAATTTAACACATTAATTTAAGCACTGTCGAAAAAAAATGCATTAATAAGTCATTATTATAACTAAGTTAGATTACCACGTTTTCATTTTTAACATGTCTTTTTTATTTGCATGATTTCCTTAATTTGGTAAATTTTTTAATCAATATCCTAATTTGATCAAATCACATTTATTAAACAAACAACCGGAGTTCTCATTTCCTATCCGATATTGAGCAAGTGTCGCAATAGTCGGAATGATGTTTAAACAAAAGTATATCGTTGAGACAGACACGAGTTCAAATCGACAATCTAGTACTTTAAGCGGTCTACTTCATCGGTACAAGTTTAAATGAATCTCAGAAGCGCTTACCCCGCATAGGCGGATCCGAAAAGAGGGGATTGGGGAACACAAGTGCCGGATCGACGAGGGGGGAGAGCGGTAACGTCGCCCCTCGACCCCTTGGAATTTTCACTGTACCTGCATAAGAAAAACTTTCTCTTCGATCGCGATAGCCCGATTTAAATACGCTGTGTTATATATTTTTTATGTATTTAATTTTTTAATTACGGGTATCGCCGATCTGGGGTTTCGTTTTATTTTTGCTGCAGTTAAGTGTTGAAGTATTTCAGGCTATGCGGCACTAATTGGAAAGTCGGTTTAATCGTCGGGTAGCGATAAATGGTTAGACTTAACTGCTTGAACTAATACTTACAAACATTGACAAGTAATAAAAGCTGGACGATTTTATTTTATTTTTTTTTTGTTTAGACGAGGGCTGCTATTTATGTATCCGGAATAACAAAGTGAAACAAACATATAGCATTTATTATAGTTTTATTGCTTTTCAAAATATTCACCACGATGATCGATGCACTTTTGCATACGTCGGAACCAATTTTCGTAGCACTTTTTCCGTTCGGATTGAGGTATCTCCAAAACGTGCATTTTGAACGCATCAACAGCCTCTTCACGGCTCGAAAAATGTTGACCACGTAATTTATTCTTCACGGTTGGGAATAAATAGAAGTCGTTGGGGACCGAGTCGGGGCTGTAAGGCGGATGACCCGTTAATTCTTTTGATCCTCCAAATACCGGTCGATGTGTGGCAGCTAGCATTGTCATGATGAAGAAGGATTCTGCGTTGTTGGTTGTTCTTTCTTATTTCTTCACAGATTTCTGGCAAACAAATGGTTGTGTACCATTCAGAATTAACCGTTCTACGATCCCCTAGTAGCACTTTAGCCACATCTCCATTTATTTGCTTCAAAGTGATTTTTGAACGAAAGACTTTTGTTGGGTTCGGCTCATCTCGGAACACCCAAACCGTTGATTGTTTTTTAGTTTCAGGATCATACGCATATGTCCAAGTTTCATCACCTGTATAGATATTATAGACAGCTTTTGACGCACCTTGATTTTACTTTTGTAACATTTTTTTGCACCAATCGACACGAGCCTGTTTTTGGTCAATTCTCAAGTTGTCCGGAATCCAACGTGAACAATTTTTGTTACACCTAAATGTTCGTGTAATGTTTTATATATACTCATCATACTTATGGTATTTTTTCAATCCATGGTGATAAAGACACGCAATTTTCAAAATGGCGCCACAATGTAAAAACAAATGACAGTCAGATGAAACAAACTGCACTCAACAGCCAAAGTGTTAAATTTTCAAATGTTGTAATTACTTCTTAATATTGTTCTGTCACTGGCCAGTTCCGGATACATAAATAGCAGCCTCTCGTTTAAACTAATAGTGAATGTCTTTAAGATATATTCGTGTAGATACCTATCGGTTTGTTAATTCGTTTATATAGATAATTTAGATAATGTTCCTGATGATGACAATATATTCATATGTTTTCATTTATATATTCATATTGTTGGATGTAATTCGAACTATGCAGTTAACATGCTCAAGGCAGGGAAATCGCTAAAATGTTAAATAACGCCATCTAGCAGGTCGAAGCGGAACTACCGGATGCTTTAACGAAGAATAATATGCAGACAAATTTCGTAAAGCGATGTGCGATCCCGATAGCTCAGTTGGTTAGAGCATTGAGGGCTATACTCAAGGACGCGGGTTCGAATCCCGCTTCGGACAACATGTTGAACAGACATTTTTCTTTGTATTTGTCTAAGTTAACTTATCTGGTGCATCGACTGCAGCGTTACTTCACAATATAAAATTGTATTAATATATTCTTTATTCAGCGCTCTTACAGTAGTAAACTTCACTTTAGTTTGTCAATATTTTAAATCTTTGTCGATTACGTCCACAAAGGACTGGCAAGAAACTTAGCAGGTCTTTCTAACAATTCGTTGTGACTAAGTACAACATAGACACAATTATAGTGATAAATTACAGTTCAGTAATTTAAGAATAACAATTCACATTACATAAAATCATAAAGGTGTATGTGGCAGGGGGATGTTGACTAGTTTATTAAAGCTAGCTAGTTTAGTTTAGTTTTTATAGTTTTAATTTCTATTTCTATTTAGGTTTATTTTGGAGTTTTACTATTTAGATTAATTAATTATTGCGTTTTAATTTTTTACAATAATATTGAATAAAAAAAAAATTGAAGCTTACCCATTGGATGAATAATTACATAAATATGGAAATTTCAAATCTTTTGTACTTTGTTTTAGATCATCGAGAAAAATAAGTAAAATTATTAACTGTTTATAAGGTTTAAATGTTTCAGGTGCAAAGAGTCCTTGTGTAAAACTATTAATATATACATACCGTCACGCCTCTTCCCTGGACTGGTAAGCAGAGACAATGGAGCTCCATACGACAGGTTCCTGACATACACCCTTTGCTTCCTCCACTGTCATACATCGCTTCGTACATTCTCGTCGGGTACGGGTGCTGCAAAGTTGTCCTTTCCGTAGAAGTATAACTTTTGGTCTTGATATGTTCGCCTTGGGTGGCCCCGTTCGACCCATCCTTCCACATTAGCTATATATATTTAATTGGTCATTCTATCACCATTCTCTCATGTGTCCTTACCTTACCAAAGATTTTCTCTATCCTTGCCGCTGTCTTATTTCAATATTTATACGGGATTGTATAATATATGCATCTACTTTTGGTCCCTTCCCTCTCCTTACATGGTGGTAGAGTTAAGCCCGCCCGAGTTGGTAGCACCGCACCGAATGAAGGTCGGCCGAAGCGGCTGTGAAACATAGTTCGTGTTTTCCGTCCAGTTCAGTGTAGCCGGCTGGAATTAAGGGGAAGCGCTGACATGGCACCTACCTAGATAATTCACCATGGTGTTTAGGCTGACCAGAAAATTGGTGCATTCGATGATGTAGCCTTCCATGTCAGTTTGCATAAACAAAACGTTTTAAGTAGTAATAGTTTAAAGTTTAATATGTTGCGGATTATACCAAAATAACATATTATCTTATCTTATCTAAACTACACTTTTACCTACATTGTGTGGTGGGCAATGCGAAAGCCGATTGACGGGTGTGGGAACCTATATGTATTTATTATAATAAGTTTAATTTAACGCGCAGAAAACGTGATATGTATATCCTGAACCTAATTCATTTATTAAATTTAATATCTTCTAAAATCTCAAACTTATGTATTTGTGTTATTCAAATTCGTTTAAAAATTAAATAAATAAATTGTAGCTTTTATAAAACTGACAATCTAGATACTTTTTAGAAACGATCTGAAATGACATTTGTCATTTGTTTTGGAAATGACGTCACGTGTCGATAAGTTTTCATTTTTTGCAAAGCTACAATAACTCGAGTGCCAACGTTCAAGTTTTTGGAATATGTGATAATAAAATATTTAAAAATATATCAAATGTTTATCGTTTTTTGACGCGTCTTAATATTACGATGTCATAATTACTACGACGGGTATATAGTCTCAACCATGATGTGCGCGTTAATGGCATTGGCATTGTTGGTGTTGGCGTTGGTGATTCTGTTGTCTGTTCAGTGGATTCCCGCAGTCCTATCTCAAAGGAAATGTTCCCACAGCTTCTCCTAGTGACACTGAGAAAGAATCAAAGATCACTAATAACGTTGGGGGTCAATTAGCCACGCGGCAGCAAATAATTAGCTGCAACGGGTTCTAAAAATTCAAGTATTTACGGGGAAGCACAGTACTTAGACATAGCGTAGCACGGCGTAAACGGCATCCGGTAGAGAGTGTGCCCATTCACTATGTAAATTATTTTTAAAGCCGTATGGTTTAGGTATAACCGGTCATTACGGCGTAAAATGAACCTCAATAAGTAACAATATTTATTTGCAAGTTAGGCCCTAAAATACATGCTGTAAACGGCAACCTTCTACAGATTACCGTTTACAGGGTGAGCCCGAGCAAGTCGTAAAATAATTTGAGTCATGGACTTTCCGTAAGGCATAAAAGCAAGACCTACCCTCCTGTCTTGATGAAAATTGGTTTGGTCATATCTCAGAAACCACTCGTCCTAAACCTGGGTTGGAATTCAAACTAAAGATCTCGTCGAGATCCACACACCTATCATGTCGAAATTAGACAATTCTAGAGTAATAATGATAAGACGTGACAATGTTTTCGATCACAGATCGTAACCTTTCCACTTGTTCATTAATGCAAAAGTAAGTTGACTTCATAAATAAAATTCATATTATCAGTGTCGTTGGCTCAGTGGTTGCGATATTTGTTATTTGATTACCGAAGTTAAGTAATGCTGGGCGCGGTCAGGACTTGGAAGGATAACCGCTTGACCGTTGACGCTGGTCGTGGTTAAGATTCCACGTTAAACTGTAGGTCCCTTCCATCTCCTTATATGGTGGTAGGGTTAAACCCGCCCGGGTTGGTACCACCGCACTGAATGAAGGCCGGTCGAAACGGCTACGAAATATAGTTCGTGTTTTCCGTCCAGTTATGTCTAGCCGGCTGGAATTGAGGGAAGTGCTGATATGGCAATAGCACCTACCTACATAATTCGCCAAGGTGTTTAGGCTGCCATCACTGGTACCAGAAAACTGGTGCATTAGGTGATGTAGCCATCCATGTCAGTTAAATAAAAAAAAAAACGATATGGGTGTGTTTTTTGTGACTTGAATTTTTTTCTATACTTTAATGGCAGTACCTCGGAACTTACTCTGCAGTTTCTTATGATTAAAAAAAACGTAATGCAGTAAAAATTTATTAGGTTTATAGCTTTTGAAATAATTTATGATAGGCTTCAAATTGCACTGAGTGTTAAACGGCTATTATGTAACACTGACGTTAAACTGGGGCACCATAATCTGTGTAGAGTTGCGATCAATCTTAGCAGCGGGCGAAAGTTTTACACCTCCGAGGCGTTGCTAGATAAGCACTGTGCCTGGCCACAGCGCCACGAATTATGTGCAACTAGACGGTGTCCGTGATTTCGCTTCCGTAACTTTAATTATTGGATTTGAACCCAAAGACGACGACGTCGCTAACCCATAATTTGAAGAGATTAATGCTTAATTTAATCATGATCATCATCAGTGTTTAAGCGTCCACTGCTGGAGATACGCTTCTCGAATTTATTTCCAAACCTCCCGGAACTCCTACGTGTTATATACTAAATTATGTGTGTGAATATTTGCTTACCTGTATATTTTTTTATGTACATTGATTATAATAAAAGGTTGGTATGCGCACAATTTTTCCTGATTTTAAAATCTCGGTTAATAGTTGTGTGCAAAATTACGATGCACCCGGGTGAAGGAAAACACCGTGAGGAAACCTATACATTAACGATACGAAAGTGTTATAGTGTATAAAGGTTGACTGGAAG
>WYDE02161972.1:0-16952 GCA_009867175.2 Adela reaumurella | reverse complement strand
TAGCATGCAATGCTCCATTCACTTGATTTCCGGCTTTCACTCTCTTTTCTACATCTTCTTCACATTTTCCATCCCTTAAAAAAAAATTTAAAAGTTTTCGTTAAAAAATCTAACACAATTTTATTTAAATTAATAAATGTACGGGTGGTAAACTTTCATTGCCTGTGAGTTTAGTTTGCCTTGCCTTAAGCTGTGGCTACATAGATCGGACGGATCACAGCTTGACACTAGCACAGCCAAATTCACCTTGGCCTCACAAAATGTGGGTTATGATTTATATAATAATGATAAATTAATACCAGGAACCGAAAACGGCATTTAAAGTTTACAAAAATCAAGTCTTAATTATACCAATATTTTAGTTTTTGACCAGTCCCACATAGTCTCACCCTCGAGGGTGGGACGGGTCAAAGTTATCAATCGCCGATTATTACTTTCCACATATTTCGGGTACCGTTTTCAATCCCTGATAGATACAGTGAATCACGATATATTATAACTTCTTTAGAAAGCTATCCATGTCATTTATCTTCCTGTCACACACTCAACCCTCCTATAATGCATGAACCCGCATTCCATTATATAGAATAGAATTAAACTGTAGAATTTTGTACCACTGATAAAACCAGACTGAAACCAGTAACGAGAATATCGGAATTATTATTTCGGTCTCCGTATTAACGATTCCGTCGGATCGAGATCTTCTCATTATTTTTTATAGTATAGTAATAATACAGAATCTTCCACTTCAAAGAAAAGTTTACGTAATAAATTATCTAAACAAATCAATAAATGAATGATTTTAATAAATTTATAAATAAAAAATAATAATAAAGTGATAAATAAATTTAGCATAATGCACAAACGTGATATTCTTATGCGATAAAAATCATCATGGCGACTTTAGTGTGAAAAGCGGGCAGGAAAGGAACGGAAGAGCTTCATGCTATAGGAGGGGAGAGTGCATCGGAAAGAATTCAGAACTACTCACTGCAAAGAAAACAACTGCGTTTTTCAATATAAGGAAAGCAATCTACTGCACACACGTCTAAAGTCACACACACAAGGGTTACGCTGGCTGAGGATTTACCTGCAGGGAACGGAATGTCGGCAACGGCTTCGCCTAAGCTTGCTTATAGGTGGAAGGGGCCAAGTGCGGGTAATCAAGGAACATGCTACATGCAAACACAAAGGAGATGAGCCATCGGCGCTGTGGAGGCGGAGCATCTTCATCTATCCGTATTCCTTGCACGTCTATGCTTGTATCATTGAAATAATAAACGGACGCGCTCAGTCCGTACAATCACTTCACAAGAAAACAATGGTGTTCGGAGAACTGTGTTCGTACTACGCAGTGACGAAGTGTGAAGGAAGTCGTAAATGGGAATCATTCAATAATGTCATAATTACATATTATTTGACTGCATCTTTGAAATCCTACATTGACTTATTCTAATAATGAAAAGAGACAGAATTACAACGTTACTTTTACTTCAAGGTTGTGTCGATGTTACAGAAAGAGATCTCGAAATTGTCTCCAAGTCCGATGCAAGACTGGAGACACTAGTGCTCCAAGCACTGTGAAGAAGAAGAAAAAAGACGAGAAACTTTACTGCACTTCTTTTTCATGAAAAATATTACAAAAATAATATTCATGTGAAAAGAAGATCTATTCTCAAATGCATTTCCCATTATACTATTATGCATTCGTATTAAAGTTTGAAAAAAAATCTCTATTCCTTGCAAAAATGAGCACAGTTCTTCAAGCTGTATAAATATCATATACAGACGCACAAAGATTACAGAGAGACAAATGCACCCGTTCTTCACACAAGCAAAGCATTACAATTCACATTTCACAAGCAACTGGACATTATTAAGATTAGAGTTGCCAAGGTGCACTCGTTCCCAATTAGTGTATTTTATGACACACCAACATTAGCCGTGGCTTTACCACACCATTTTACATCATTTTACTGACTGAAACGAAGACTGTTCGTGAAGTGTTTCTTGATAGTATTTAGAAGATTATCAACAATGTTCTAAAAAAGGGGTAAGTGCGCAGTAACCGTAACCGACGAGCATGTATGAAGAATATTATGAAAGTGCAAGAAGCGGCAGAAGTGTGTCAGGATCGTGGCACGTGGAGATCCGTTGTCTCTGCCTACCCCATTAGGAAACAGGCGTGACGCGTATGTATGTTATCTTATCAACAGTGTAACTGCTTTGAAAATTTATATGAGTTTCGTGCATTTAAAACAGGAAACATTAAATATCTCCTAATATATTCTTAAAATTATATAATTAACAATATTATGCACCGTGTTAAGAAAATAGGTACTTACTAAGTACCTGGTACTACTACCGGAAAGGTAGTGTTCTATGAGTTTTACAATTGAGCAAAAATAATGTTTTTTTTCTCCACATAAATGTTTTAAATACCTACTCTCAAAATTTATGGAGAAATAAAAAAAAAATCTCCCATAAATTATTTTTTTATCAAAAGCTTCAATATTATCTATAAGCTTCATTTTTATCGGTAAACCGATAAGAATGAAAAGTACTTATAATACATATTAAAATCAGTTCAAATAGTTTTTACCTGCGTAAAATATCTAACCGGAGTTAAAATTGGGGCATTTGTGGTTATTTATCCCACAGTGGGCATATACCAGTTCTCCATTTCACCAATTCTTCATTTCAGTCAATAGAATTATCTAAAATCTTCATGGGAAAGCATCGGTTGTGAAGGCCTGGCCTGCGTCTGATGCAACTTTAAATGGGATAGATATAAATTAGTGCACTATAGTGCACACTAGTACTAAAACCGCACGAGCTGGGGGTAGTCACACAATTTACACTCTTATAAACAGGTAGTCTCTTCTCGAGGGTGGGAAAATAGCACTACCTTTTTTGATATTCCGTTACATATCTGCATAAACAAATTATGCAGACATATGTAAGTGGAGACAATACTTCCCCACTCTTTTGAGAAATACCTGCTGATTCAATATGTCCTTCGACCGGCGACATTATGATAAAGGAGTGCACCCTGGCACGTGCACGGGCATTTATTCAAAGATTGAATTGAATTTATTTATTTTTTCTTTATGTATCGAATTCAACACATAGATCATTCTAGAGAAGGAATCAGACATATTTAAGAAATGAATTTCGAGCCAAATCTTCGCACTTAAGCTGTCTTACTTGAATTTTGTAAAGTTGAAAATTTAAACATTTGGCGCAAAAGCACGAGTTGAACATTATAGGAGGGTGGTAATGAAAGAACAATGTAACGTAACCTACGTATCGTGTCATTGGGCGAGTTAACAAGTCCGAGATTCTTTGGAGAATCATTTCACTAATATGGACACAGATGTCCATTGGCGCGTCCTCGTTGCATTTCAGTCCCCGCGGAGTCGTCCCTGTCGGTAAAAGACACTTCGCCCAATAACTCAATGATTGATTAGAACTAACTGATTAGAATTTTTCGTTGATGTAAAAAAAACTAACACGCGACTTGGGGGTAACATCAGCTTGGATGCCGTGACAAGAGTCATGCCGTTATGCCCCCTCTCGGCCGCTGCTTTCCCTTGTTTCGGACGTCATGTAGCCAGTATATTTAATAATATAGTTATAAATTATAGCACTATTTACATAAATAGCAAAAATATTGATACAGTGCAGTGCCCCTCTACTAAGAACGCCACCTGTCGGCAACGTTATTAAAAATTACCATTCGCCCTATGGTTTTGATTCCAGTTCTATAAAAAGCCATACAACAGAGGAAAGTTTGGGAAAAAAAGAAGTGATGATCCCGATCCGAAAGTTTTATCCGTCCCACTCTTTTTTTTCCATGACATCTACCTGGTGTCCTTGGACGGGCAATTTTTTTTTTATATAAGTACATACAACATGCACAGGATGACAACATGCAAGGATGGCAAGGATGGCAAGGATCCTAGTCGGCAGCTACACTAGGAGTGCGGACGGGTGTTACCTCTGTTGCAGTAGATACTGCGCCATCTGTATCTGGTGCTGGGAGCCGGTGATGGTGATGATGCGGTCGTTGGCGCCAGGCAGCGGCTCGTCTATCGTGATGCCGGCGCCGCTGTCCGCACGGATCTTGCGGATGCGCGTTCCGGCTTTGCCGATTATAGCGCCCGCCAACTGTTGAAGAGCCAACCACTATAGTGCTATTTCTTAAACGGACAGACAAACTATCAGACATCTTACAGCAATTTATTTTATTTATGGAACAAGGTGATTTCACTTGCCGTGAAGAATGTTAGAGTAGTTTTCAAACACATAAAGTGACTTGCTAGGTGATTTCGATGAGCTGCACATTTACATTTGCTCTAAGATAACATTTTGAAAACTTCCGGCTCGGACTACGTTCGCCGCTCTCTTAGTGAGAACATCGGAACAATCCGATAAAGTTGCCGTGAGAAGAGCCTGAAGTCTTCAAAATGATGTTTAAAGACTGCGGTAATTTGAAAATGATTTTGCTATAAGAGTTGAGAGAGAGAAGTTCTTGGTCACACACCATTGTGTACTAGTTACGTACGATCCGTAACATTTTTACTGATAGATAATGCTAAGCAAATAAATACGGATAGAAGCACTCACATCTTTAGGAATTGTAACTTGCGTGGACGTCGAGTTGGCGGGCATGTCTTCACCTTCGTCATTGTTAAATCCTCCGCGTCCAAAGTCCCCTCCTCTATTACCGAAGCTTCCGCCGAAGCCTCCCCTCGGCGGCCCGTTGAAGTCGCTCCTCGGTGCCCCGAAGTCGGTGAAGCCTCCGCGCGGGGGCCCGTTAAACTTGCCGCGGCTCATGGGCGGCACAGGACGGATTGGTGGAGGTCCGCGGCCCCCCATCGGAGGGCCCCTGGGACCGCCCATGCCGCCGCCACTGCCTCCGCCGCGGCCCCCTCGGCCACCGCCGCCGCCGTTGCTGCCGCGCGAGCCGCCGCCCATGCCGCCGCCCATCCCACCGCCGCTGCCGCCATAGCCGCCATACTCGTCAGCGTAGAAGTCATCGTAGTTGTGAGGATCATAGTTCTGGACTAGGCCTTTCACTGGAGCCTGCAATTAGATAGAGGTGAATTATTTAGAATGTATACATTTGGCCAGTTTTAGTGGTTAGACTTGGAAGTTGTGCAAGTATCACACACAATCACACAAGAAAACATATCTTCCGTGGAAGCACAAGCAAGAAGTAATTTGTTTTTCTGTCATTGGGTACAGAGTTATATTATACTAACTGTGTCCGCAGCTTTGTCCGCGTATAATGACTTAACCCGAACGAGGCCGAAGGCCGAGCTGCATATAGTTACCTTTCGTAATTGTAAACAAGGAAGTCATTTTGAAAACGGCCGAAGACCGAGCTACGCCCAGTTTCACATTGCTACGTACAATTAACATTCTCATAATCCTAACTAAGAACTTAATTGGAGCGAGGCCAAAAATAGCAGAGTGCAGTTTTTCACCATTTCACATCACAACCAAGAAGCAACTTGAAGATAGGCCGTGCATTTAAAAATTTCAAACCAAGAATTAATTTTGGACAAAGTTGAAGGCTGAGCTGAGTGCAGTTAATCATATCACAATCCCAACAAAGAAAATAATTTTGAGCATGGCCATAGGCTGAGTTGCGTGCAGTTTACAATTTCACAATGTCAACCCAGAAGAAGCTTGTAGAGATGCGGTCGTCTGCATGCAGTTAACAATTTCTTGGAGCTGAGTGCAGTTAATAATTTCCTAATCTTAACCTAAAAGTAACTTAGTGCGAGGCCGAAGGCATTTCGGCTGAATGCAGTTAAGCGTTTCACAATGACAAGCCGCATATGGGGCTTTCCATAAGAAAATTAAACGGTGAAGGATAATGTATGGCAGTGGATGATATCAGCCGTGAAAGGCATGTGGTGTACTGCGTCAGCATACAACACAGAATATTATGTGGGATTGCTTACTGGACTCAGCCCTTGTAATAGACATCACTATTTAATAGCAGTTATACAGTCCAGCATGCAGAGCGTGCCGCAAGCAGAGGAGAAAGCCACCAACAAGGTGCAGGACACCGAGGAGGTGGCAGATATAAGGACCAGGGAACTAGGCGGTACTACACTTTGAGAGGTATGCCAAGATCCAGAAGAATGAATGATCACATTTGGCTGCAGTGAGGCCGTAGAATGCACTTTGCGCACATGATTATCACGTTTTTGGTAGGGATGTTACGATTACGATTAGATTAATCTTCGATTATCAGCGTTTTTTCAATTAGTCGATATCGTCGATCATTAAGCTATTAAGGGCCGGTTAAGACCAGATTTCTTTCATCTCTAGAAGGAGCGTAAATAAAACTTTAAATAGTTAATAAAGCAAATTTCAAGAAGATTAATGAAAATTATTTCTTTTAAATTTCTCGGTAGGTGATTTAGCCGTAATATGAGATGATGTGTCAGTCTGGGATATTCCAACTGAGCTAGTATTTGCAAAATGTAATTTTCAAGAAGTAAATTACATTACTGTTAGATTATGGTACTTTTTGAATAATCTCTCTAAGTATTATCAGTCTCTTTTTATACAGGTTTCAAAAGTTTACTTTGTTCTGGCCCAAACTGTACTATCACTTTTTAAACTTACCCCGTATAAAGTTTGCAACTAGACTTACATTATAAATAGAAAATGAAATCATACATACACAAGACAGTTTGAGTTACATTACATAAAAGTATTACAGAGGAACAATCCTATGTACGCACATCATGAAGTGTTTTCGTAAATGAAGTTTTTTTTGAGATAGCAATCGCAAATGAGATTATTAATTGAAATAATCTTAATTGTGAAATCAATAA
The DNA here is from genome assembly GCA_009867175.2 of Adela reaumurella. Lineage (NCBI taxonomy): Eukaryota > Metazoa > Arthropoda > Insecta > Lepidoptera > Adelidae > Adela > Adela reaumurella. The sequence goes on along the minus strand of WYDE02161972.1, from coordinate 10,092 downwards.
TCATTACATCCATAGTTTTAACCACTCTGTAGAAATGGTTGAAGCACGAAAAGCGAGTCCTAAAAACAACATGGCGGTGCGCTGACCTGCTTGACGAGTATGAGGATCTCACGGATGCCTTCGATGCAAGTCTCGGGGGTTCCCACGATCTGGACGATGCGGTCTGTGCTCTGCGGTGCCGTGTTGGAGAATATCTTGATCCGGGAACCAGTTTTCTGAAAAGAGAAATAAATTAAATAACAAGTGGAAAGTGACCATCGTCACGGATAATTATGACCCGTCCCACCGATATCTGTAAGCGCCATCTGTTCGCTTTCTTGGAACTGAGCCTGATTTGTTGTGCTTTATCCGTTCTCTGGTAGAAGGCGTTTTTCATTTATTGCCACAGTGCATGTACATGAAGAAACATGTGGAAAATTTGTGGTCCTCAATTCTTTCTCAGGTTCGCTAAAGCTACAAAATTTCGTACAGATCAGACCGTGGTAACACCGCATTGACTAACTAACAAACACACTCGCAAACACACAAACGAACGAAAGGGCAAAGGATGAGACTATATACCCCTCCATATTACTTACTACTACATAAATATACCTACTAGTTTCAGCATACGTTCTAGTCGTTCCTCAATATTTTTATTGACTTAGCGTTTTATTTTGTATGAGACAGTTCCTTAAGGTGATGCTTCATACTGCCTCAACTCAGCAAAAAATTTGGCTGTTTCATCTAACACTCTTACAAAAGAGAGAGACAGAGAAGAGGAACGAGTTTGCCTCTTAGTCAGTTAATTTTAAAAAATACTGAGAAGTTATTAAGGATTTTCATTTTTATTTGCAATGTAGATGAAGCATTCTACACGGTGTTAAGCAAGCAGCTAATACTACCGCAAAGGAGGTGATTTTGTACCTGAAACTGAACTGCGTTAGTTCAACGACCGTTGCAATTGAGACCAAAAAGAATGTTTTTCTCCATACCATTGTGAAATAGCTACTCTCAAAATGTGTGAAAAAAAAAAATAAAAAAAAAAAATTAATTATGAATAGCTGTTCAGTATCAGATCCAGAATTACCCCCACATTGTCAGTTCAAAATAGGCTAACTTAAACCTTAACAACGCGTACACACGGTTCAATATCGGTTAGCCGATTTTGAACTAAACTATGGGGGCGACTCTGTATGATACTGCAAAGTTTTTCATAAAAAAAATATTTAGGTCATATTTTTTTTTTCACTTTTTCATACATTTTGCGAGTAGGTATTTAATAAGTATAAGGAGAAAATAAACATTTTTTGCTCAATAGCAAAAATCGTAGATCAGTTTCATGTATGAATGAATGAATGAATGAATGAAATTTATTTTCATAACACAATATTTTTTTAACATCATTTGTACCAAACTAAGTAACAATTTCATAAATAAGGGTAAATGAATATTAAATGTAGGTACAAACTATTTACCCGATATACTTTCGGGTAGTAGTACCTATTTACTTAACACCGGGTATATCCTATTTCTCAAATTTGTTTTCTAGTGTAGTGCTATTTATGTTACAAGTTCATGAAATGTTCTAGCTTTAGAGACTCATAATTATAGCACTAAACATATTTTAAGCATTCTAAATTCTATAGCAACATAGTCATTGATAATTGTTTCAGACGTTGGATCAGTTCCACAAAATGAGGGTGTGAGGAACAAAGGTTTTTTTTGTATGGATTACGATGTCGAAGCGTCCTCTTAAGGTGATGCTTCATGGCCGCCTAAATTCAGCAAAAAATATGGCTATTTCACCTAACGCTCTTATAAAAGAGAGAGAGAGAGAGAGGGGGAACAGAGTTTGTCTAATAAAGTTAATTGTGAAAAATCCTGAGAAGTTATTCAGGATTTCCTTTTTTAGGTAGGTATATATAGTATTACATATCTCAAATTTTGTTTCTAGTGTAGATATATTTAGGTCACAAGTTACCTGAAATGTGCTAACTTTAGAGCCTCATACTTCTTACAATGAACACATATTCAGGTTTCTAATTCCATAGGTACATACTTAATTGGGTCTGAAAAGCCAAATTGATTTAATCAATTCCCATAAATGAGGGTGTGAGAAACTAAGGCATTTTATAAGGATTACGAGTGACGAAGCGTCCTCTTCGAGGTCAAGCCATAACGTCACAATGAAAACACACAGGCAGATGCACACAGCCTCAGCGATGATGACACTGAGATAGCGCGGAATAAGACCGGTGATGGAATACTGCAGCCACCTGTGGGAAGGAGCCCCCGAGTACCTTCTTTCTGCCTTGGACTCCATCCAACAACGTGTCATTCGTCTTATAGGCGACACCGCCCTCACCAAGGACCTCCAGTCATCGAAACATCGGCGCATTGTTGGCTCCCTAAGCCTCTTTTATATATACTACTTTGGCCGCTGTTTTGAGGAACTCGCGTCCCTTATTCTTCGCGTCCACAAGTGGGATGGATGGCACTTTCGACAAGATCTGACGAGGCCGAATTCAGATAAAATTTTAAATATTTATTAGTTTAAAAAAAATTTATTACCGACATTTACATTTGAATTTGACATTTCTGTTCAAACAGTTCTCTAAAACATATAAAAATGTATTTGGAGAAAAAAATAAGCATTAAACTCATGTACTACTTTGTCAAGAAAGTACCGGGAAGAGATCAATAATACAGAAATTGCTATTTATTCTCCCAAATTTATTTTATCGCCTTCCAAGTTGGCCCCTTTCCGAAATTATACACTTACGCCAACGAATAATCCAATTATTAAAACATTTTTTAATTCATTTTCCGGAATTGACTTCAGTTCTCGCCGCGAATTATATTTTATGTCTTCTGTCGACTGAAAACGGGTGCCTCAAAGTGGTTATTTGAGTTTAGGAAAGAGAAAAAAGTCGGCCGGAGAATGCGGTGGTTGTTAGATGGTATTTGTTGACTTTTTGGCGAGGTTTTTGGCCAAAAATTCGTTCACAATGATGGCCTTTTGCGATGGCGCTTTGTCATGGTGCAAAATACAAGAATTTTCTTTCCATAAATCTGGCCTTTTTCGACGAATTTACTGTCTCAAATGCCGCATAACGTAATAACATAACATAAATTATACTCTTTATTTACCGTCTGACCTTCTGGCAATAATTCAGAGTGCACAACACCGCGATAGTTAAAGAAAACCGTCAACATGACTTTTACTTTTGATAACTTTGTCGTGGTTTTTTTCGGTTTCTGTTCAGTTGGAAGGCGCCATTTCGAAGCTTGTTGACTGGTTTGCATGTCGAACTCGTAAACCCATGGCTCATCACCAGTAACAATGCGTTTTACGAATTTAGAGTCGGAATTATTTTAGGATGTTTTCAGCGAATTTTACGCGATTGAGTTTATGAAGAAAATTCTGATCTTTCGGGACTAGTCGAGAGGCAACGTATTTTATGCCCAAGCGTTTGTTTATAATGGTACGAATCGACTCGTGAGACACAGAAAGTAGACCGTACAGCCTTGTCATATGCCTAAGAGGAGAGTGCTCTAACACCCGCTACGCCGCAGCGCCCCGGTATCACACCATTCTTCCGCTCAAGTATTTTTAGCCGCCCCTCAGTGAAGCCTGGCTCTGTCTTCTAGTCTTATGTGAACCAACGAAATGCAGGGGTACGCAACTGTGGGTGGAGCGATCGCGCATGCGCGATAGCGACAAAGATAAAATACAAGCGAACAGTATTACATCTTGCATTTTGACAATATTAAGCGACGTGTTTTTTTATTGTATCTTACTGTTAAACAGAAGGCAGACTCATTTCCATAGCTAATTAAATTACATCAAGAGCACAGAACAAACAAAACAGCAATACTAAGAGTCCAATGGCACCTGGCTGACGTGGTCATAATTTATTTGACTAAATAAAGCCTCGTCTCCACTATTATATATATAAGAGAGTAGGGAGGACTGAGACTGTTTTGTTTATTGTTCGCAGAATTCCTATGTTAGGTAGGTTGTACTAACGAAATTAAGTAGAAAAGTGAATGTTCGAAAAAGTCTGTCTGTAGTCATCTTTGTTCGCTTACATTATATTTATTAATAAAATACGGCTGATTTTACTGTGAGGCTTTCACAATATTATTCATAGTCGTCCTGAATGTGCACTTGTTATACATAATATATAGTGATATCCTTTTTTATATGTTGTGTTTTCTCTCACCGTCCACAGATATAATAATCTTTTTATTTACATATTTATTTAATATGTTTAGGGAAACCCAAAAATCTGACAACATCCACACTATATACTAAAGATAAAGTGATATAAGAATATAAATATCACCATATTTACATAAATTAACATACATTTACTCACATCAAGACAGAAGTCATTAATCGAAAAATACAAAGAATAAACTAATGTAAATCTTGCGCTGAAAGTTTAATACGTGTGGAAAATTCAAGTACATATATAATACAGCTGTACGAGCGCTTTTATGTTGACTGTGGTGGATCGATTCGGCGCACGTGCTCTGAACACGCGGTTGTACCATACAAAGGTTGAGCGCACCTGCCCGCCCGGCCGCCACCGCGTCGCAGCCGCATCGAGGTTAGCTCCTCGGGGACATGCGGCCCTGCTACCTACACGTCATGTCTCATTATCTGCAGTACCCTGGTTTGCATGGGTAAACGTGGAAGGTAAGCCTGGTTTAAGCCCGTCACAGACGGAGAGTAAAACATACACAAAAAAAAACCGCTAAAATAAAAGCTGTTTGTGTGCGCAATTTTAACTAGTTCAAATAACTGATGCAGCTTGGAATTCAAGATTCCCAAATATGACCGGTTTGACAGTTTAGTAGTGATAATCCAACAGCATGTCTGTCTATACAATAAAATCATTCTAGATTTAAATGTATGAGCAAATGTTATACTTATTAGTGAGTACATTTTAATACCAGTACTGTAATATTGTACCGTGTGGGGCGGTACTTAAAAGAATAGCCCCACAGGCCCCACTGCATCTCATCCCATGCATGTCATAAAAGGCGGCTAAGAGATAAGGACAAGATACCGTGTTAAAGGACGACAGGTACGCCACCTCTCACCTTGGTACGGACTTCCACCGACTCATGCAGTAGGTGGGTATTCGTGCCTTACATCGTGATTCAGCCTGAGTAATATGTATGTATGTAAAATTGTAAGTAAAAGTAAATAATGTTTTATTCTGTAGTACAATTATTTATAATTTCACACGATATCGCTATGAAGATGCACATTAGTATTTAGTCCTACTGTCAGCAGTAGGTGGGTCTTCGTACCTTACATGCTGTTTGATATCTTGTTCGAATACCTCGCGAAACGTGGTGGTCGGTGTTGTGCTGTAATTTACATGAGTTCTCGCAGCACAACACCGATTGTTCTGCTTACCCCGATTGTCGGGATTAAAGCGCGAGTGATATGTATGTATTATAATACACACTCAAAAATGCAAAATTAATCTTTCTTTCTATAGTATACATATTTTATAAGCGACGTGCATGCTTAGCACGGAAAAACAAAAATCCAAAATATGTAAAAACTCAAAGGTTAGTTTCTACCACCATGTTTCGCAAGGTATTCAGACAAGATATCAAGCAGCATGTAAGCACGAGGACCCACCCACTGCATGACTCGGTGGAAGTACCACGCCAAGGTGAGAGGTGGCGAGCCTGTCGCCCTATAGCACGGCATCTTGTCCTTATCCCTTAGTCGCCTTTTACGACATGCATGGGAAGAGATGCAGTGGGGTCATTCTTTTAAGTACCGGCCCCACACACGGTAAAGAATGTTTATAAGTTGTAATAAAAAACAAAATATACTTTCACATATCTGTGTTTTCTTTAAATATTTACAAATTACACAATTTTTTATATATTTCAGTGCAAAGTCGTCTTCAGTAAGTTACCATGACAAACAATTTCATTGTAAATAATATTTATTCATTCGTAATATATAATAATATTTATTCATACATCCTGAAGACGGCTTTGCGCCGAAATATATAAAAAATTGTGTAATTTGTAAATATTAATAAATAGCTATCTATTAAGGTTAGAATGGTTGGTCTACAACTCCTAACAGACAAATAGTTTGATTCCACCACCTTTCATTCTCTTTCGTTCATCGTTAATTCTTAATGAATATTGATGTGTGTTTTTCCATTTGTTTGAAGGAAAACATTGTGAGTGCAACTGTGCACATACTCACTGTTAAAGTGTCTGTACAAGGTCGACTGGAAGTTATTGCCTTTGAGTATAGTTCGCTTTTTAACCTGCAGCAAACTACATCAGCACTTTTGTTTGGTATTGCTCTAGGTTTGTGTTCATGGTGTCCGGTCTCCACTACCTGGGTGGGCTGCGCTCTCACGACGTGGTGTACTGTCCTCTGCCTCTGTACCACACGGCGGGCGGAATGGTTAGCACCGGGCAGGCGCTCCTCTTTGGCTGCACCGTCGTCTACAAGTCTAAGTTCTCCGCCTCGCAGTTCTTCCCCGACTGCATAAAGTACAAGGCCACGGTCAGTTCGCTTTTCTTCTTATTCTGTGTATGTGTACCGACGACTACTTGCGGAGAAGTATCAGAAGGGATTTCTCCCAAGAAGTTCAGGATGTCTCGAACATAATTCTTTGCCAACTGACTGTCTTAAAGATGCAAGAAAATAGATTGACTCGTTCACTCAATTTATTTGGTTCTTAACAACACCATGTCCGGCAGTGTTAAGAGACAAGTATTGGTTTATGTTACGTTACACGTGAGCCGCAGGGATGACGGCCGTTGGAGCATGCGTGTCCTACACTGGCGACCTTGGACAGGTAAGCGAAGTGTTCGAAGACCACCCGCCAGATGGGACGACGACATCCGGTATGCAGCGGGCAAACGATGGATTCGTGCTGCCGAGTGCCGAGAGGGTTGGAAACAAATTGGAGAGACGTATGTCCAGCAGTGGACGGATAAACGCTGATGATGATCAGAATGTATTTGAATTGTTCGAACATTGGGTATAGCTGTGATACGAGGTGGAATATCATTCCAACATCGGGATGCTGCGTATTTGAAGGAGCCTTTGAACGCTGCACCCCTATGCTTAGGAATGGCTAGAAGTCTTCCCAAAGTTCTCGTGCCCTAACTATGGTTATCAGACATCTGGGCTAGTTTCTCTAATTATATTTTAGGGCGTATAGTGTGTATGTATTACAGAATGTACCATGCACGAGAAGTGGAGGGCCCTGCGATTGGATGGAGAGAGAGAGAAAGAGAGAGTGAGAAAGGGGGAGACTGAGAGAGTGAGAAAGGAAGAGACTGAGGGAGTGAGAAAGGGAGAGACTTAGAGAAGGGAAAAGGGAGAGACTGAGAGAGTTAGAAAGGGAGAGAGTCAGAGATTTAAGAGAGAGATTAAGAGACACGAGAGTGAGAGATTAAGAGACAGAGAGAGAGTGAGAGATTAAGAGACTGAGAGGGAGAGAGTGAGAGAGAGAGGGCGAGCGAGAGAGGGCGAGAGAGAGAGAGGAGGAATGAGAGATGGAGAGAGAGAACGTAAGAGGGCAGAGAGAGATTCACATTACAGTGCAAACATGCTCTATGGATGGGTGACCGTCCAACCGTATAAGCTGGCTGTTGGCTGTAGTTCAGATTTCACTTTAAAATGTAGGTTCCTTCCCCCTACTTCCTTGGTGGTAGGGTTTATTCCACCCGGTTTGGTACCATTACGCGGATATAAAATGTATATTATTGCTATTTTATTATAAATAATTTAATATAACATAATATCTACTTACATTTATTTAATTTTTCTTTAAAATGATTTTTACATTTCAATTTAAATATTGTATGGGTTGACAATGTAGCAGCGCCTCCTAGCTGACGTTTTTTGAACAATTTTACATTTACATTCAAAACCAATTTCATTCAATCGGAGTGCCTCCCAGAGTGTGTGTGATACACTATTTCCTGAGTTGGGTACCAGTGTCACAGTAAAGGCATTTTCAACGTCAAAACGTTTATTTATTGTATTGTCAGGCGGCACACTACATCGGTGAGATTTGTCGGTACCTGCTGGCGACGCCCCCTGCCCCCACCGACACACAGCACACGGTGCGAACCGTCTTCGGCAACGGCATGAGGCCACAGGTAAGCACCACTATACCATTCAAATGACTCTTCAATTTAGTTGAATAATTTATGGGTAGTCGTGCTATTGTCTGACCAAATTGATTTAAATGTTAAATTGGAATTATTTATGTAGGTTAAGGTCAATGTTGTAACCGGCAATAGGGCTCTGCACGACCCTTCCATCCACATGGACTTCATATATATGTTTGGTCTTTCTATGGTCATCCATTCTCTCGATGTGTCCGAACCATCTACTACATAGCATAGCATACCTCTCTCTATACTTTACTCTATTTCTTCTTTTAAACCACAGTTTTCTCTTACCGGCCGCCCTGTGTGTATTATGTCAATATATCAATTAGTTTGCCAATCAAGCTGATGAGACTTATGCCCTCTGTAGTTTAACAGTAACATTTAACTAATGTGTAAAATGAAAACATGAAAAAAAATTGTCTAGTAATCAGCGAAAAATAACGGGTGATTTCGTAATGAAAATGATTACGCTTGTCGTGTTGCCGGCATCAAGAATATGTGGGTCTGGCAACTGGGGGCCGTTGCTTTCAGAAATGGCAACACGTTAAAAATATACCTCAAATGGCCGGATATGTTCGGTGATGCCATTGAGTGCTTACTTCAACACCTTCTCAGTGAATTTTTAAACTTTTCAAAGTGTTGCCATTTCTGAACGCAACGGTTCCCAGTTGCCAGACCCACATATTCTTGAGACATTTTAATCATTTTCATTAAAAAATTCCGTGTTTTTTTTCACTGCCTCCCAGTCTATAAGAATAAAAAAAAGTATGTTGAATACAAATTCCGGTGACCTATGCCGAACACATTGTTCCTCGGTTTCTCGGAAAGTACTAGTTTTGAATAAAATTAAAGAGTTTTTTTAAACTTATTTAATTATAATTGCGGTGGTTGTCTGGAAATGCTGTCGACTTCCGGCACTCTGTATACATGTGCACTCTTGACCGTGAACGTGAAGAGGTTAGTTGATAATGGACCACTTCAATGTGCATTACAGATATGGGGAGATTTTGTCAGAAGATTTAACATAAAGAGAGTAGCAGAGTTCTACGGTGCGACGGAAGGAAATGCAAATATTGGTGAATAGATTTTCATGTTACTTCTTTATACAGCTTCTTTTTTATTGCTGCCCAACTTGGTGGCAGTGCTCGAGGTTTTGGCCTCAGGCGCAGCCAATTTCTCCCGCGAGAAGGTGGCCGTCCGGGTTGGAGGCAGACTTATGTTTCTGGGGAAAGTCTATTACCCGACATTTGAAGAGCCGTAGACTGTAGAAATAGGGAAAAGTGTTCCCCTTAATTAGCTTCCGAATGAAATTTTTTTCATTGAAATATTTCTAAACTACACAATGTAATGTTCTGTATGTAAAGTACAATAAAGAAATTGCCGCTTGACTCAGACAAATGTAAGATATATACGATTCCCATAAACATTGACACCTGATTAGGGACTGTGAATATCATGTCCTCTGGGTAGGTGCCTCGTAACACATCTCTTGAAAAACCTCAGTTTGCAATTTGGTGGAAATATAGCGTAGGTAAGTGTGTTCCGACACTTTGCAGTGCATATAGTAATGAAAATACTGACTCAGACCAATCTTCAGTGGTGTATGGAAACATTCCTAGACTTTTGAGTCAAATATAATATTTCTCATTAATGTATTTTTTTAAATTTTATAGTTGGTCGCCATTTGACTCCAGTCGTGCTTGCAGCATATACGGAGCTGAAGACAGCGCGTGATCGAGCACCACGCCGACTCAACAATTGCTTGTTGACTCTACTCTTGTATCCTTAAATTCATACATTCAACACTAACAATTCACGTTGGGTTGCGGAGTAGCCTAGATGGTGGGCGTACGCCTCTTACTCGAGAGGTCGTGGGTTCGAGACCTGGTATGCGCACAATTTTTCCGGATTTTAAAATCTCGG
>WYDE02161861.1:0-11047 GCA_009867175.2 Adela reaumurella | reverse complement strand
TCGATAATATTTTTCATAATAAAATTGCATCATATCGATCATTCAATCGATTAATCAATAATATTTTTATCTACTGCTTCACTATGGTTTAAAGGTGGCAACGCAGTAATGTCAGTGAAACATCATTTTAGTTCATCTTGGAAAAAAATAGACTGTAATTTGCTTCAAAATACACAATCTCACTGTACGCATTACATTGTTTCGACGGTCAGTTAGTGCGATTGAGCGATTGCATGTCACCACCCGTTGCCGCGTTAGACATAGTTAACTTGTGGTCTCGACCATTCATTTTGATTTGTTACATGTACAGCGGCGGGTAGCGTCGCAGGGCAAACTTTTGAACTGTAATTTGCTTGCAAAAATGTACTGAGCGCCCTATCTACTAGAAAGTTCTTGTTGGTTGGACTCTTTCCGCGTTTAAGCCCATTCTGCTGGTCCTCTTGCGAGTCCTACGGCCTTACTCCAACCAGCCGAGTTCAACTACTAGATAGTGAATACAATCTAATTTACTTTACAATAATATTAACTTGTACTGTTATTAGAGCAGATTTGGTGTTAGAACCCTGAATTATATAAGAAATATCATTGTAAATATTCCTTTTTAAGATCTTTAGGGATAGCATTCTTTTCATAAATGACTATAGTCTATTGGGCCAGTGTTGAGAGTGACTCTACACAGGTTATATCGCCTCCCGACCCCGAGGGGGTGAAGGTGCGTTTACACAGCTCAGTCTGCATTTGGAAGTCACTCGATGTGGACGCATGCGTTTGGTTTTGCCTACCCGCTCACAACGCAATTGTGACAGTAATTTATGAATTTTCATCTTGATTAATATAGTCATGTTGTTTGAGAAATTAAATTATTTCAACATTATTTCCGTACATAATTTGTTATCTAATTTATTTTGAAAAAAGAGACTCTTTATTAACGCTGATAACGAATGTTTGTACTGTTCGGACCGGTTTAGAGAATTTTTCTCAATGGGAACGCTCATTTATTATTTGCGACGACTCACTCTCAACACTGGCCGAATCGACTGTATTTACGGATGACGATAGATTATTACTGACGAGGAATAGTAAATGAAATTGTATATCTATTTTATTATTAAATCAAATATAAACCCAATACAACAGATTTATACCTAAAGCTCAAAAGAATATTCTACATAGAAAAATCAGTATTTTATAATTACCTAAACATGTTTAATTTATATTTAAGTGAGCCATTTATGTTTATTAAATACATAACATTTTCCTTGAAATCTGGTTTTGTTTAGAACCCTTTCCTTGTTTCAAACAACAAAATTTTTCATGTGTACAGTTTTATTTCAAATTTCAAATAGGTTTTGGAAATCCAATGATTTTGGGTCACCAGGTTAGCTGTGAACATTTTGTTTTTCTTTTTGGGAGGGCTACATATGGCGCCAAACCACCCAGGTGTCTAACGACGCCCATGGGCATTCGGTCGAATGCAGGGGTAGCGAATGCACGTCCTCGATTAGGGACGGAGATTACCTCAGATTGTAATTTTTTTTTTTCTCTACAAACAATCAATGTCATAATACGAATCAGACGTACTACCTACCATACCATTTGGTTTTAAAAAAATCAAAGACAAACGCACACACAGAAGGACAAACAAGCGTGATAGTAAATGTCCGTCCTCTCGTTATTCACGTTCAAAAGTAATGGGCTGTGTTGGAGGGATTTAAGAGTAAATTAAAAACCACTGAATAGGTACAAGTGTTTATTTTAAGTTTCCCTTACATAATACTGATGGAGGTCGCCTCTACCTAAACAAATACACAAGAAGCGTTCTATTTCCTCTCACTACATTCACTTCTTAAGGCTTCAGTACACAATGGACAATCTATGACAATTGTTGTAGGTCTTCAAGTTAAAGTATTACAATGGCGTATGAAAAAGTGAGATGCAAATAAAACAGTTGTCAATGTTCGCCCACCGTTTACAGGGGCCTTCACAAAACACCCTCGTATCTCACTTGCACCGACTGGAACGCTACACTCTGAGCTGGCGACGTCTTCAAGTACAAATAACAGGTAATTATAACAGACTTTCAACTATTGCGTTGTTGAACATTTTATGAATTATCAGTTCAAAACATTTGTTCATCGCAGTCTATCTCGTGCTAAAAACTTATTATTCAGAAGATGAAGGCTTGCTACAGAATGAGTGGAACAATGCGATCAAAGGTTGGATCCTGTGTTACAGGAAAGTTTTCAATTGTGCAGTGTCGTTTCTGTCGCTCTGGTGAAAGAAAACATCGTCAGTAAACCCTTCCGCCCATTACTAGGAATTGCCCACCCGGGTCGGTACCACCACTGAATGAAGAATAATGAATAATGGCATGTAAAAATAGTTCAGTGTAGCTGGCATGAATTAAAAAGGATGGATTACTCATTTCCGTCCACAGCAAAGAGAATTGCGGTCGCCACAAAAGGGGTAAGAAGACGTTTTGGGTGTGAAGGAATAACCTGTGAATGCAGATAATAATTTGATAGGATAAAATCAATGGTAAAATCAATCAATATGGTATGCAAGACTAACGCAGAAATGTAGGCTGAAGGCCACAACGGACATTTGGATATTTATGGGGGCTGCGAATACCGTGTCGGTCGGATAGGAGCTTGCACCTTCACAGTGTTTGCAGGACACCAGACTATTGGAGGAAAGGATGCAAGTGAAAGCGCATTCTTGTGCATTCAGGAAAGGAAATATTAACATTCAACACAAAATGATCGAAGGAAATTCTTCTAAAGCAATTTTTCTTCTTTTCCATACTTAAATTTTCAACACGAGAATGACAGTCGTCTTTGGTGAGCATATATCTCCAGATTAGCTGCCAAATTACAATTGAGGTGTTATTGATTTTTATAGACAACGATTGTAGTCAACCAGCTGTTAAAATGCTAGAAAACCAATTGTCTAGATTTTTACAGAATACGGCTGGTACCTACTTCCAGTAGATTTTTTTGGATATTTCAATGTCTAAGAAATTAGATACATTCCAGATTATTAAAAACCTAATAGGAATCTAAACCTGTCTTTTAAAAACTACTCTAACAGTAACATAAGGAATGTTGAAATATTATACATGGTGTTATGCTTTCCGTTAGTGCATTTTGAACTGACTTATGGGGCTTATTCTGTATCTGATAGTGAACATATTTTTATAAAAAAAATGTTTTTTTATAGGATTCTTTTTTATTTTTCCATACATTTTGAGAGTATGTATTTAAAAATTGTATAAAGAAAAAAACATTTTGTTTTCTCAGTTGTAAAAGTCGTACAAATTGTTCAGTTTCCTGTACAGAATCATCCCCTTTCAGAAATATAGAAAAACCTCTGAGGGAGCCACATTTACTTTTCACATTGCAACGAGGGCAACTTTCAATGTACCGGCCAGCTATCAAAATGCTGAATATAATTATATTTAATAATAATTAAATTCAATGAAAGTCTTCCTTGGGGTTCCAACGAGTGCGCTAGAATAATAACGGGAAAATTTTCACCTGTATGCTCCAGTTGACTGGCAGCAATAAAAAAGTGACGTTGACATTTAGCGCTGGTGTTGCAAGTTAAAGAAATTAGTTCCTATGATTTTCCGCAAAATTCCCTATATTTCTGGTCAGGCTTTAATTTTTCGTTGTCTATTTTTTATGATAATTAATTACATACACTTTATATTGAAAAAATTGCGTTTCAAATGCACATAAATACATGTATACATTGAGATCAGCTTGTATCTAATGACTTGAAAACCAAGGCGTAGGCGTATGACCAAGGAAAACCATGCATTGTGTGTTGAGAATTTACAAAAACATAGATTAAATAACGCATCTTCGACAGAGAATAAAATTTCTTTGCTACATTCTGTTTTTTTTACAGAACCCTACAATTAAAAGGTGCGTCACATATTGTACGCCTTCAGTTCAATCTTCGTATCTCAGATCGTGTTTTAAAATATTTTTTTTACTTCGCAATCAATCAATAGCATAATATGAATCATGCATTCCTATGACACCAATTGATTGTATTCTGGAAAAAAATATTTCAGGGCAACATGTCACTGACGAACATCAATTTCACAAATTGATATATTACGTTCATATTTTGAAATGTAATACAATAAAATACATGTGTAATGTTCATCTTACTCAAACAAGTATCCCACCCACCCACAACATCACCCTAACCTACTGCAAAATAATACAAAAATGACCCTAACGTGTTAAAAACTAGATGAATGAAGGGTTATTCTAGTGTTAGTAAGTACTAACCAAATTCTTTATTTATTTAGGCCAGGCTTACACATACAGACGTACAACCGTAGACTCTCAAGCCACTGCTAAGTACAGAAATATTACGAATTGGCATCAACATAAGCATCCATCTATTTCAACTTAAGGCGCTTAGGATCGCTAAATCGTGCGTATGCCATAAACGTATTTATATATCGTAACAAAGTATTTTGAAAATAATATAAATCTAAATTTCATTGATAAAACGAAATTCCACATGTTAACAAAGTATATGAAGATTTTAATGCAAAAAAAAGTCAAACGTGAAGTTACTACAATTTAGTATACAGGCTAATAAACTCGATATATTTTTCCAAACATTTTGTTCACATTCCCTATAGTTTACAAAGGCTATCAAAAAACACGCTTTTGGCTCTCCTGAACATTTTGACAAAATCCCTTAATTTGTTTTCGCATGGAGCAGCGGATTTAGCTTTCCTACGAGCCTTAATTGTTGGTGTTTGGGCACAAAACAACGGACTGATACCCTATGTGATTTGTATTATACTTTCCTAAATAGCAGAAAGTGGCTTTATAGGTATTAGGCTTAAGCACCTTTGCAGAAATTACACGATACAGGTGAGGTCTTTGAAAGTCTACAACCGTACATGATACAGAAAAGTTATTACATGTCTGTAAGTAACATTTTGAAAGGTTTCGGTTCTTCTCGCGGCGAGTTTAATGGATTGTTCGGATAAATTCGGCCGCGAGAAGAGCCGGAAGTTTTCAAAATGTTGTTTAACGACCTCGGTAGTTTGAAAAGTTTTTTATGTCTGTAAGTACTTATACATATTCGAGAATAAGGCTATATTAAACCTGCACCGGCCATTGCAAATAGTAAGTACGTTTTGTTTCCTCTTTAGTAAATTGGAAAATAACGGTTAAAAATTACATAAAACATACAATAGAAAGAAACAATCTACAAAATTTTTTAGTTAAAACATCAAAGAATACGACTCAAGTATACGCGAAAATTAACAACAACTATGGTATTTTATATCCGAGAGTGGATTCAACCATTTATTTATTATTTTTTTCAATGATAAAAATGTATTGTAAAAATACATAACTATACAATTCATCGAGTGGGTTCCTAGCCATGGTGAAGCGTACATGTTTACTATACAAAATTTTCGTAATATGCGTCAAATGACTCTTGTGTATATTTTGGTGTTATAATTCCGCAAAAAATTGCAACGTGAATTTCTAAAAATATACAAACTTTAGCACCTCTCTAGTTGGCTCTCACTATTGAGACTGCCGGGAGCAATCCTCTTATACTGTACTCTGCACGAATCAACGTAGATCACGAGAATCTTTCAAGATCACATAAACATCATACTTGTTTAAACCTTTAAATTCAATGGAAGCAGCCATAGCCGCCTGTAGTCTATCTCTGTCTTTGTTACCAAGCCTGGAAGTGCACGGCATGGTAACGTCGCACGTAGGCCCAAATTGTATGGGATTGCGACGTTGCTACATTTGACTGTCTAAATGGCAACGTCGCAGTCAAATACAATATCAGCCTACGTGCAACGTTGCCATGCCGTGCTTTCCAGGCTTGTAACCAACAACAGAGATAGACTATAAGCGGCTATGGAGCAGCCCATTCGTTCTAAAGTCGAAACCCTCTAAAGCCTTTAGAGCGATCCAGCGATATACTCTTGACATCGCTAGTGCAAACGCTATAAAGCGATGTCTTAGAGTGTTTGCGTGAACGATATAAAAGTTTTACATCGCCAGATCAAATCCCATAAAGTCACAGTTTAGATTGACTGGACTAGCTATATTCACTACCGTGCTGTCCAAAAGCTTCTGAAGTTCAAACTCCATCAAATATCCGACAATTTATATCCTTACTTTAGAACTTATGCCCAAGCGATACAGATTGTGAAATTAAGTCTATCGCTTAACCACTCTCTCTAAAATGGTTTATAGTGTCGGAACTTTAGAACCAATGGACCGCATTCCTTTCAATGATCGAAGAAGTGTATGGAATATAATGAATGGAATGGTAATTTTAAACACCATTATCAATCAAAAGACAGACAATAAACCTAACAATACTTTTACTTGTGCATAATCATTTGTGCTGGGTGAAATAAAGGACTGTGTATGAATAACTTTTTTTAAAACTATGGAGACGTTTCACCTGGCAAGAACAATCATGCAAAATCGACAAAATCAATAAATACACATAGGAAATTATTTTAGGAAACAGTTGTTTTTCAACATCGATGGTTGAACTATATTCAGTATGTGTTAAATTATATTCAAACCTTATGCAATCTGCACCGCCGTATACATACTAAGTATCTGAAGATGTAAAAAAAATAATTTCTTCATGCATTTGTTCATTTATTAACTCGAGCTGGCTATGTGCCGTTGCTTCGGTTAGATTAGCTGCTTGCTTGTAGCAGCTCTCTGAAGGGCACTGAACCGCTCCAACTTAGAAGTTTTTCTACCACGACCCAATAGTTTCAGCGTATTATTATTAAGCTCTGTTAAGCGCTGCGGAGCGCGGTCAGTTAATGGATGGGTCACCACTTAACCGTCGATGCTTGCTGTGTATCCGATTCGAACTGTAGATTCCTCTCCTCTCCTTACAAGGTGGTAGGGTTTAATCCGCCCGGTTTGGTACCACCGCACTAAATGAAGATAGATCGAAGCGGCTATGAAAAACAGTTTTGTGTTTTCCGTCCAGTTCAGCGTAGGCGGCTCGATTTGGAGGAAGCGCTGACATGGCAACTACCTAATTCACCGATGTGTCGACATCACTGGTGGCAAACTGTGCACCAGGTAAGGTGATGGATCCGTTCATGTCTTATATAAAAATAATATTGTAATTGAATTAGCAGCTTGTGTTATTTGTGGTTCCTTATGTCTCAGTCGTCACTGGCGGAATTTAAACAGGGTACTTTTTTATTGGCCCGTGTCATAGCCCCCTGTAGTCTTTGTCTTTGGCCTTGCCATGTTGACAGTCTAATTATTATTATTATTATTTATGTATATACACTAGCACTGCGGTATTCAACCCGCGGCCGGCGGGCCGAATGGTGCCCCTCGTGGATTTTCACAAGGCCCGCGGCCCTAGAATAATTTCACATAAGTCTTATTTTTATTTCATTAAATTCGTATATAAACAAATTGTTCAAGTGTTGTTGTGCACACACTATTAACTAATAATACACTAGTCACCATACTTACACACTCTAGTTGTGTTAATAATTGATACAAGTCGGTCGCTCGTAATTACATAGCTACTAAACAATTTTAATAATGCGGCCCTTCAAAAAATTTCATGTCTCAATGTTGGCCCTCGATGAAAAAAGGTTAAGTACCGCTGCACTAGCAGCTTGAAGCTGATGCGTGTACTTCACACGTTGAGTGCACTTTTTTATGATTTATTTTATGTTTTTATTAAGTTTATTTGTTGCTTTTAATTTATATTTGTTTGGAAAGTGTTAAATGTTTGTCGAGTTGGTTTTTAAAACTGTTTACTGAGATAGCACTTATCACTTCTTGTGGTAGCTTGTTCAAAGTCCACCACTCAGTTAGTTAGAATGTGGCAACGGCGCAATCCCTTACAATTTCGGCCTACGTGCGACGTTACCATGCCGTCTACTTCCAGGCTTCTACCCAAAGACAGAGATAGACTACAGGCGGCTATGCCCGTGTCCTTTTATCTGCAACCAAAACCTTTTTTTCCTTTCAACGTTTTGCAAGTTGCTCCATTATATTAAGCATCATTCCCCATTAAAATACACCATATAGCTAGAGTGTTGTCTAGTCCCTGGTGTCAAGGTCTAGGATAGGATAGTAATTAAAAAAAATTACTTTCTCCATACATTTGAAGGTCAGACCTATTTGTTTTTGAAAATCCAAAAGTTGCTCACTTTAGGATAAAGGGTAATCCCCTAAAAGGGTCATTAAAAACACCCTTAGAAGCAGAGTGCGATGATAATAGTTGGCTAGATTCAGATTCGGGTCGTACGCCTGGCTGCCGTCCAGCAAAACTGGATTGAATGACGACATCAAGTATGTTGGAGACAAACAGCGGTTCGGATCTTCTAAATCATGCTACAATTGGATAACATTTAGAGTGACCAATGTTACGCGATGGACACAAAATATTAACAGACTTATGAGAAAAGTCAACTTGCTGCACAAAATAAAGAGTGACTCATTGCTTATGACAACAGATGTGTAAACACATGAGAGCTTGATTCACTGGCTAGTTCTGGTACATGTGGTACATGGGAGATCCAATTTCCCCCCTACTGAGATGATAATGTTAATCGCACAGAGAGAATTCTCATTTGAATCTAGGGCCAGTTATAGTTTTCTTTCACTTCATTAGTGCGTACGTCGTGCAAACTGATACCGGATTGAGTCTACAGTCAATAGACTGTAGGATTGTGCGGATGTCATATATCGGATGGGGGAGCAGTGGTGGCACGGAGGTGGTTACAGCCGGGGCTCGTCCCACTTGACATGCTTCTCCGGGGTGAAGTGCACAATGGCGACGTGAACCGCCTGGTGCTTCTCGAACTTGGGCGGGATGGGGCACAGGCGGAACGTCACTTCGTCACCAGGCAGCGGCACGTACTCACCCTCGATGCTGGAACAAACGGCCAAAAAGACTAAGTACTAGAGCGAGTGAATCACATTTTAATATGCGAGTTGCAAACTATTGTGATATTACTAATATACCAGTTTGATGCAAGGCGCCCATCGCCCCAGCCAGGTCCCCGTACACCCCCCCCCCTGACCCCACCGCTACGCACCGAGCCCAGCAACGGAGTCACTTTCACTTCTTAAAAATAGGTAGTGGTTGGTTAACATTTTCAACCTATTATTTGATAAAGCGAGCCCGTCGCGATTAAAAAGCTAAGGGGTTAAGAGAGGCTGCATTATAAAAAAAAGTTAAATCTTTAGAGATGGGGGGGGGGGGGGGGGTGGAGACAACATAATTTTGGGTGACAGCTACGGGCAATACAGGGATTCCCATAGCGAACGAAGCTCCTGGTTCACTGGCTAAAAAACCAAACAGGAGTTATTGGAATGCAACTTCGATAAAACTACATTTGAGTTGAGCCTCACTAATCCCTTGGTCAGGTAACCCGGATAGTTCCGAATTGTCGAAGGGAACCTGCATAAAGCTTTGCCCAAATATGCATTGTGTCAAATTAAACTGATCAAGATCATTTATCTTTGGCCAACCCTTGGAGGGGGTGATTGTATCTTCAAGATTTTGTTCACAGAAAAAAGTATTGTTGTTTTTTAGGTTGATTCTGGTGATTTTTAAGATTTATTTAGGTGTCCTTTCCATATAAATTAAGAACGTAAAATCTTGATATAAATTTTTTGCACTTGTCAGAAAAATGTAAATAAATAGTACATATATACACACATATCACTCACACTGAATCTCGACAATCGGGGTAAGCAGAGCAATCGGTGTTGTGCTGCAAAAACTCCGGTAAATTACAGCACAACATCGACCACCACATTCCGCAAGTTATTCGGACAAGATATCTAGCAGCATGTAAGGCACGAAGACCCACCTACTACATGAATGGGTAGAAGTACCGTGCCAATGTGAGAGGTGGCTAGACTGTCACCCTTTAGCACGGCATCTTGTCCTCAATTAATGTATCCAGCTTCTAATTCATGTATGATTTTCTCAAAAGAGGCGAAAAAAAACCTGTTCGACTTAGGCGGTTTTTAACTGGCTGGCCGCGTAGTGACAACGCGCCTTAAAACATGCTACAATCTCCACTGCTGACGCTCCACTTTTTTTAACCTAAATGATGCCCTGAACTGGAAAATATTCCGTTCCCTTTAGTAACTGCACAAATTATCCCAAAGACATAACTACCTCTTAATTACTACCTAAACTTCTACTCCGTATTCCGCGTAGCAGTTAAAGTGGCGATTTAGCGATTAAAATGCAAAACCTGACGCGGATAAGCCATTATCGCTTGCAGATTAAATCTTCATTAAGATAGACCGGACTTTAAAAGAACGTTTTTTGTTCTTCTTTTACATTTTTAATTATTGTATGGTACTTAGTTCTTAGTTTCTTTATTCAGCATTCTTATGGTAGTACACTACACTTAAAATTTTAAAAATCTTACATTTTACATCCAGTTCGCTTAATCCCATGAAGAAGAACAAGCAAGAAACTTGAAATTTTTTTAAACGTATTTCTTCGAGGCTTATGTCCAGCAGTGGACGGTTAAACGCTGATGATGATGATGACCACTATGTAGTGCAATAACGTCCGTGAAGATAGCAGATTTTTTTTTACAAAAATCCGAATTTTAATGGAACATAATTCCTCAATTGTTAATCGTTTTTGGTGCTATTTATGTCCTCAATCATTTATTTTGGTGCTCTTTTGGTTTTCGAGATATTAATATTAGTTCTAGCTTCACAGATAATATAGCAAAAAAAATTATTCTTTCTAATATATTTATGTTCTTTATATCTAAAATGTGACGCGAATTTGGTGCTCGCCATCCGTCATATTTAAGTACCTATATCTTGTCTATATTTTGAGTAATTAAAAATCCTGCTAGAATCCGAAAACCTAGCACAAGAAACCTTTAGTTTTTACGAATGCTTCCACAATATTTATTAATAATAAATTATGTGCTTTAAGATGTGTGAGTAATAAACCGATACAGTAGCGTTTTTCACAAGTTTTCCGTATTTGT
>WYDE02161750.1:0-11047 GCA_009867175.2 Adela reaumurella | reverse complement strand
ATTTATTCTGCTATTATTGCATTTTTATCTTTCTCTGTTATTCACTGTGTCTTGTTTATTAAATTCACAAAATTTTCAAAATACACAGAATTTATCTTTGCTTACATATTTTATGTACTTACTGACAAATTATTTCAATATAATTGGAAATTCTTTATTAATGTGTTAATAGCAGAGGAATTATTTGATTTGATTTTTTATTTTGATTTATTTGATTTTTTCCCTTATTTACTTAAACTTTAATTTTAAATTTTATTGACATTGTTTGAGAAAATTTGTGAAGTTGTACTCGATTTATGTACTTGATTTTTAAGTACACTTAGGTTATGTACAATTTTTTGAAAACACCAACATAGACGAAAGCATAGTGGTGCTTTAACTGCACTATGTCTTGTGCTTTTCATGATATTTAAAAAAAAATAATAAAAACAACTAATAATAAGAAAAAAAAATAACCACCAATGTTATACATTTTACTGCCGATGAAATCAATCATGATAACGGTTATCAACGGTCAGACAGTAAGGTTTTTTTCCCATTTCGTAAAATGGTCTAGGAGCAAGTGAAAAAAAATTACGTGATTGTGTTATAATAATGATTAAGCTCTTCGGCATCGAGAATTGTTCGGTCTGGCTACTGGGAGGCGTTGCGTTCAGAAATAGCAATGTTTAAAAAGTTTAAAAATTCCAGTCTCAAAAACTGTTAGTTGGATCCGAAAAGTATCGAAGCGTAAAATTAAGACCTTGTTACATACATAGATAATGGCAAAAAATTGCCGGACGAAAATGTTTGAACTTCGAAGAATGTTGCCAGACCGACATATTTTTGATGCCGAAAGAATAAGGAACACGACCAGCTTAATCATTTTCATAACAAAATCAAGTTTGTTTTGCTCACTACCTCGCAATCCAAAAGTATAAACAATAAACAACAAGCAGAGTGCAAACTTAGAGATAGCAATTAGTTAAAGTACACATGAAATCTCTTAAACTAAATGATATATTACCTGAGTGAAGTAATATGATCTATCAAAGAACCTAATTAAGCAATATAGAGAGAAAGGCACATATAGATAGTATTGCAGATTCGAGTTTATCCAGTCCAATAGCACACAAGCACCCGGTTGTAGTGCACGCGGTATCAATATCACACGGGCCAGAGGCCCGGCATCTGACTGCCGAGAATTCGGCACCAATAACATATACATCATCAGGACAGCAGTAATATTGCTGCAGAGAAATGATACGAACTCAGAGCCAAGAGTTCGTATCTCAAAATATTCTGAAGACATCTTTTCAAAGAACCGTGCTTATGGATGGCACCATAAAACTACCTCTTTGAGTGTATGTTTCGTTTTTGCAATATTTAATTAAAATCATTACGAGTTTCAGCTGTGCTTAACCGTCCTTTCTCATGGCCTCGCCAACATATCATCTAAAGTGATGTCTTCTGTGTTTTTTTTAGATTTGAATATCATCTACGGATACCTACACCTATACGGATACCTTACCTATGGGGTTGTGGTATCATTGAGTTATTATGTTAATACCCAAATAAGCGAAATATAATGATAATCGCACGGTATGTGCAGTTATATGAATGTGATTCGGCGCCCCCGTCTGAGAACGTGTGATGCTTGTGTTCCAAATCGATTTAGCAATATTACTGCTCTCTTTTCATGACAGACGACACCATTTTATGTAAGCATGTAGCCTTAGGCGTTCTCACTCTTCAGTTCACGAACGTAATATCGGCTGACTCGCGACCAACCAACAAACTTTGTCAATCACATGCTGAAACTTGCCGGCGCGGCGCCGGCAGGGTAAACTGTATTCGGATTCACCGCCGATTTGTGTTAATCCTGTGCATTTTGGAATTCAGTGGTGAGATTGAAAAAATTAAATCATCCAATTTTTTTTTGTCTGACACAGCCAATTAACCGAGGTAACACTTCCTCACTAAACCTTGCTCAATCAAAGAGGCGCCATGCAAGCTGTAAGGAGGAATAAAAGGTAGTCTCTAATTTATGAATACACATTTTGAAGATCTCCAGGTTATAGGCGGTAGGTAACACACTTATCTGAAGACCGTTCCATGTTTTCGTCGTACGACAAAGGATCTACATATTTCGGAAATGGATGTTTTCTTAGAAGTTGTGTGTTAACAAAGTATGGATGCTCGAGCGGGTCCGGCGAGTGTGCCGGGTATGGTGTATTCCCTTTTATTGCAATCTACACATATAAAGGAGCATATCTTGACTGAATCACTCAATGATTCATTCATCATCATCCAGCCCAAACCGTTGGACCTAGGACGTTGACATTCGGAGATTGTATTCCTTTGATGACGCAGGCATCAACTAAGGCGGGATATTCCCAAATGTCCTACCAAAGAGGGGAAAGTGTCTTTCACAATTTAGTTATTAACTCTTAAGGGCTGTAAATTATTGACTTGGACTTTTCCGGTGAAATATTAACAATATCAATACCTACCTAAGAAGTAATTTCAGGTTTCTCTCTGCGTGACTCAGATAATATTTTTTCAGTTTTTATTCAATAACTAGTTTTTCTCTTATACGTATAAAACTACTTTCTTCTTAAAAATATCACACGTATTATTATGTACATACATAGATATGTGTCTACTTTTTTATTTTAGTTCAATAATTATTTCTATATGTTTGCATTGATCCATGTTTCTAAACTAAGATGAAATTAAAAAAAACTGCTGAATTGCCGTTTGCTGATTTATGAAATATTTACAAATATTAATAAAAATGTTTGTAGGATTTCGATTTGGGGGGACGGACGGACTTGAGCCACGGCGTACCGCCTGCGTGATACACGGCGGAGCGCGCGGCGTGGCGTCCGTCGTCGTCCGACTCGCCCTAGCGCGCGCCGTCAATCCCCAGCTTTACAACTTCCACGACAATGATTGGAGAGGAGTATGCCCAGTAGTCCAGAGTGTCAGATTGGCCGAGCGGGCAAGAGCACGCCTCTCAAGCGGGAGGCGAGGGTACCCAGTGGGTATCGAACCCAGTATTAGAATTTATGCTATATGGCCGCTGACACTCCGGTGAAGGAAAACATCGTGAGGAAACCCACTTCCAAGCCGGTTGGTCACCATAGAAGTGTATGACTTAATTGTCTCATATCATGTAAATGAGAGAGGCCTGTACCCAGCACTGGGGCGAATAAAATGGCTGCAAAGAAGAAGAATATTGTTATACCAACTAAAAATTGTACGCCTCAAAAACAATTATTTTCAGGAAAGTGTAACAATTTTATAGATAAGTACCTTTTAACACCTACTCACTAAAACCTAAAAATCCACGCTTCTCTGAAGCTTCGTGTAAACTGAACATTGGTAGGTATGCTCGGACGGAAGACGTGTGAAATGCGGAGACAAACCCGTGGAGAATAGAACTCATTAACATTCTTCTTTTGCAGCCATTTTATTCGCCCCACTGCTGGGTGCAGGCCCCTCTCATTTACATGATATGAGAGGATTTAGCCATACTACATAGACATACATTTAGTCATGGTTCTATTTCAAAGATGTCCTACTCAATGACATCTTTGAATAAATACTTATAATTTAGTACCTATTTAAAGAACACTTACATATACTTACAGAAGTGTGCTTGTGATGCCTTGACTTTGTTACAATGCATTGCGTCTATTATTATTGCACACGAAATAGTTCACATTACTCATAGATAGGCTTACCATCCGACCGAGGTTTACCGGGACAGTCTCGGTTCTTTATGCCTGTCGCAGTGTCACGGCCGATTGTTCGCGCCCATGTTAGGGAGAAAGAGGAAACTCAGACTCAAACAAATGTTATACTTTTTATAACAATTTCAGGCTCGCCTCGCTCGCGCTCGCCCAATGATATTAACATTACATTTATTTCTTTTCTTCAAAGGTACGGCTTTAATTTTTTAACAATTAAAAAATCGTTTAGGATACGAGTAAATACATACATACATAGCGTCACGCCTGTTTATCAGTGGATCCTGCCTGACACACCTCTGCCCCGCATCTTGCACTCTCTCATACATTATACTCTTCATACATGTTCGTTCGTTCGGGTTAGGAGTTAGGATACGAGTACCGGTTTGATAAATTGAAATTATGGTAAGCCTACTCACAGATAATAATGAAAATAGATTACATATTCATGGTATTCATCAAACATTGAAACGTGGTCTGAAAACTCAATACAATTTACAGACATATTTATTAGTTCTCATCAATTTCACAATTATTAAGAAATCATACACTCACTGTAAAGTTTGCTTAATTCGTGTTGTCGCTCTTATAACTATTGCACAGTCCACTCAAAAAGTTTAACTTTTAAGGTAAAGTTGTAACTTTTAAGATAAAGGTTTAACTTGTAAGGTAAAGGTTTAACTTTTAAGGTAGAGGTGTAACTTTTAAGGTAAAGGTTTAACTTTTAAGGTAAAGGTTTAACTTTTAAGGTAGCGGTGTAACTTTTAAGGTAAAGGTTTAACTTGTAAGGTAAAGGTTTAACTTTTAAGGTAAAAGTTTGACTTGTAAGGTAAAGGTATAGATAATTTATAAATTATTATATGTACATATATCCCAAATTGTTCACTACACATTTAAAAAATAATTATTCAGATATAAGTACACGTCCGTTCATTTCGAAGGTAACACACCGACTGACTAGTAAAGTAAGGTTGCTGTTGCTGTACACCGCGGCACGGCCGCCCGCCGCCCCGCGCCGCCCGGAGCTTCGCGCTCCATTGATTGGAACGGCACCTGTCAACCTGCGCGGGCGCAATAAAAGACAACGTACTCTACATAACGCATACGTGAACACCATCAGTGTACTTTAGTTAGGTCATATTCTTCTAAGTACCAAAGGACATGTGATCTTTTGTATGCATGGGAAAAAATTCGTACTACATAAATGAATGGAAAATAGTCAAAACATATCATATAAAATACAAAATCTATTCAATACTAAACTACAGTCCATTTACAACAATTTAAGAGAATACCCATAGTGGACTGCTTTGCATAGAAAAAACGTCGTAAGTCAGCGTAGTTTTTTAATTAAAAAAAAAATACTGGTAATGAAATTTGAAAATCTACAACAGTAGCGTTCTCGGCATGTGGTTTAGCTATTTATAAATATAATAAAAAGGTTTTTTTATGCTTTAAGTTTTGCGCCAGATGGAATAAATCCTATTTTTTTACTTTATTCCACCTGACGCAAAAATGAAACTATAAATTAACATTTTTATTACACATACAAATAGCTAAGGCACAAATCGAGAACGCTATTGTTGTAGATTTCCAAATTTCATTACCATTAATTAAAAAAAAATAAAAAACTACACTGACTTACGACGTTTTTCTTTGCAAAGCAGGCCACTATGGGTATTGTCTCAAATAATATTATTATACATTCGCAAGTGTTTCTTTGACGAAGAAGGTATACTAATACAATCAAGCAATACAGTCATGGCAGTGGCAGAGCTGATTTGGAGGGCACGGATCGAGAAACGTCACTGGTCGAGTGCACAATGAATGTCGATGACATTTTCAGCACTTAAGGCTCCGTTTAAGGTAGGGAAATTTATTCGAGATACATCATTCATTACGCACGCCACTTTCGAGACGCTGCTTTCGCGGATTGTTGCGGGATGTAACATTCTTCTCAAATTTTTTTTGGCCCAAGCTATATTTTTTATTACTCAAAAACTACGTACGAAACATGTATCGCCTGGTCATATCGTAGAATTGGCCAGGTGGTGAAATGATCGATCTTTTCCATGAAATTTTTCATGACTACTAACCTAACCTAACATTTCATTTTCCATTTCATGAAAATTTTATGGAAAAGATTATCATTTCAAGATCTGGACAAATTTATAAAATGGCCACGAGATTTACAGTCAGACAGCACAGAACCATGCATCATATTACCTTCTCAATAACTAAATAAATTGCCTATGTTCTTTTGTTTTGCTTCGTCAGTCTTTAGGGAATATTGCAAGAATCATTTTAGATTTCGTATCATCAAGGTAGACTAACACGAGGTTGAGCAGTGCACAACATAGAGCGCAGGGTACACAGTTGTTCGTACACGCTAGTTTTTTTTTTCTCCGCAACTTTCAACGCTCTCAATATTCCTTATTGCCCAGCAACGAGCCTGTGGCAAGATAAATGACTTTTACGCCTAGCAGAGGGCGGGCTTATTGCCTCAACATTTACACACTACAACACATTCGCATTGTTAGAGTCACACACAGACAACACATTAGTATATAGGTTTCCTCGCGGCGTTTTCATTCACCGGGGTGAATTGTAATTTTGCAAACAAACTTTAACCGAGATTTAAAAATGCGCGCTTACCGGGTATCGTACCCACGACCTGTCGAATAAGAGGTGTGCGCTCACCCACCAGACTATACGACGCAAACCACCGAAGTAGGTACTTGCGTACAGTCGACAAGCCTCATTTCTGTGCAACATAGACTTTGGACCTGATCACGTGACCTAAGAGAGCGAGGTGAAAGAGATAAGCGAGTTTTTGTATTGTTCGTCTCATATTGCATACCACGGTCGGAGGCGCGCCGCGCGCGCGACGCGCGACGCAGCGCGCGAAGACTCTCTCTCTCTACCGCTGCGCTTGAAAATTGGCGGGAAAACGATGCACAGATATGAAACGAGGCGTGTGTATAAGTTGAAGATTGATGTCAAACGCGCTGTCGTCTCTAATGTACTTGCTTAGGGACATACACGTATCTATCTACTTGTAACAGTAAAAACATCTCCAGCCTGGCCCAGTCAGTCTTGCCGAGTACTTACAAAGCCATGTCCTCGAGTGTTAAAGTACCTACTCACTTTGCACTTGAGTGAGGTACAGTCGACAAGTCTCATTTCTGCGCAACATATACTATGGACCCGATCATGTGACTGGAGAGCGCGAGGTGAAAGTGAAAGAGATAACTGTGTTTTGTATTGTTCGTCTCATATTGCATAAAACACATAAATTTGACAAAAAAAACATTTATTCACATCACTTCATTATCACAAAAAGACACTTTCACCAAGGTGTTTAGGCTGACATCACTGGTAACAGAAAACTGGTGCATTAGGTGATGTAGCCTTCCGTGTCGGTTTCAATAAAAAAAAACATGTATGGGAAGAGATGCAGTGGGGTCTTGGGGTCATTCTTTTAAGTGCCGGCCCAACACGGTACTGTAACTTTAACGGTGTTTCTAGCTAATAGGTACGTACTTGTCGTCAACGAACGTCGCGATTCTACCCGTATGTTCGCTATTAACTCAAGAAGGACTACATCAATTCACATAGAGTTTTCACAAGTACCGTTATAAGCTAAGTATCATCGCGAAATTATTCAGGGGTCTAAGCAGTGAGCGAATATGCTGCCACGCGGGCGTTCGAGTCGAGGGCGCTTCTAGCTATGAATAATAAGGTCTCAAATTACAACAAGAGGTACATTTTTCCCGTTACACTTATCAAGATCAATGTGTTAGCGACGCGACGGGCACGTGTCGTGTCATGTTGTCGACACATATAAAACTGGAACCGAAGAGGTAAAACGGCAAAAAAGTGGAAATGAAAGAAAAACTAGATAACGTACGCTCCTCTCTCTCTCTATGTCAGGCAGGCAGGACAGGACGAGGCGCGGCGTGGAGCAAAGAGTCTCGCTA
Organism: Adela reaumurella; assembly: GCA_009867175.2. Classification (NCBI taxonomy): domain Eukaryota; kingdom Metazoa; phylum Arthropoda; class Insecta; order Lepidoptera; family Adelidae; genus Adela; species Adela reaumurella. The sequence continues at coordinate 3,333 of WYDE02161750.1, read as the reverse complement.
CTTGTTGGTCGCTTGTTTTAAAATTCTGACTTGACTTGAGCTGTGGTAGGACAAGGTGATCATGGAGAGTTGAGGGCCAGGCAGGGCAGGACACGTGCTTGTTTTCCATCACAAATGCAACGAGGTATATGTCGGATTTATATTTTTCAATGTGTGACTTTTGGACTTTGAAAATAAAATTGAACATTTCATATTTTTACATACCTACATAAATATAATATTATTTTGCAGCCATTTTATTCGACTCACTGCTGGGTGCAGGCCTCTCTCATTAATATGATATGAGAGGATTATAGTCATACACTTCCACGGACCAACTGGCTTGGAAGTGGGTTTCCTAATGATGTTTTCCTTCACCGGAGTGTCAGCGGCCATTTAAAACTAATTCTAAAGTTATAAATATTGTGCTCCCAGTCGGTATCGAACACGAACTTCCCGCTTGAGCCGTGCGCTTTTCCCCAATATTTGCTCGGCCAGATATTGCTTACATATATTTTTCATAATGTATGATACGAGATAAATTAGCCGCGAGAATAGCCAGAAGTTTTCAAAATGTTGTTTAACGGCGGCGGTCGTTTGAAAAGTATTTTATCCTGTATGTCCGTGCTTTCCATATCTGAAAGCACTTCACTTTTTTCGAGCACATAAAATTTTACTGCATTTATTTTAGTAAAATTTCAATTTCAAAATGTTATACAGGATAAATCTTACCGCAGATGTTCCGTTTTGTCACTTTCGAGTGCGGATACGTAAAAACGTACATTTTTACATGTAATGTTTAACACTGTCGACCTAACACCTTTAAACAGTATAGTGAGCTGTTTACTGCACGCACGGCAGTGTCACACAGCGACGGGTTTGACCGCTTCGGTTGCGTCCGAATTTCAATAAAAGTAACACATTCGCAAGAACTCGATTTTCGTAAAACATTCGATATGCGATGATAATCGTTAAAGTTATCGTAGGTGGTATTTTAAAATATACATACATACATAGCGTCACGCCTGTTTCCCACTGGGGTAGGCAGAGACAACGGATCACCACGTGCCACGATCCTGACACACCTTTGCCGCTTCTTGCGCTCTCATAATATTCTTCATACATGCTCCTCAGTTACGGGTACTGCGCACTTGCCCATTTTGGAGCACATGCTCGATCTGTTCTACGTACTTGCGTCTAGGGCTCCCTTCCCGAATCTTGCACTCACATTCGCTCAAAAAATGTCTTTCGTTAGTCTTCTATCATCCATTCTTCCAACATGACCGAGCCTCCAAAGCATTCCTTTCTCAATCCTTGCCACTATATCTTATTTCAGTCCACAACGCTCTCGCACTACAGAATTTCTTTCTTTTAAAATAAATATAATTTTTTTGTAAATGCTCTGACTTGAAAACTGTGAATTTCTTCAAAAAATAGAATTATAATTGAGTATTTTGGGAGCTTTTTTCATTGTTGTTGATATTCAGTTACAGAATATTAAAGTTTATAAAAACTGAAACCCGACTACGAGTTGACTATTTAAATTAGCGCCATCTATAATGATAATCCCGGTGCGCATTCGCGCCATAGACGATTCACACTATTCTACTAATAGATGGCGCTTATAAGAATTATTATTAATTTTATTTATCCATGAATATGCGTAATTTTTACATAAACCTATGTACGCAGTGCTTCCTTCCCCGCTTAGACGAAAAGATTGAAAATAAATAAATAAATATAGACTTTTCTGCTTAGCAGGAGGCGGACTTATTGCCGGAGGCAATCTCTTCCAGTCAACCTTTATACACTAAAACACATTCGTATTGTGAAAATAGAATCAACGAAATCCGTTAAACCGTTGCACAAAAATGCATACAGAAACACATACGTCAGACCCCAAAACCATTACCACTCCGTTTTACTGCACGGGTAAAAAGGTTGTTTAGAAGAGATTGCTTATAGCAAGATGTCTCCCTTCTTCCGTGTTGGCACATTCATTCGTTTTTATATACAGAGATTGGATTAAATATCGAAACATACCAGACGGAAGAGTATAAAAAAGCAATCATATAATATCGAATAAATTTATATCCATCAGGAAAGAAGATCTCAGTTCACCATTCCGTCATATCATAATAAATAAAAACGTTTTAAATTACCTTTCCTAATCGAACACTTACGGCCTGACTTATGTCTTCCGTGTGGTGAACATTACTCCCGTCGCAATAAACTTATTCAGGTATTTATTTATTTTTTAAATACCTAAAAAATAAAAAAACTTAATCTTCTCGTCGATGTGTACATTACATCCATTCACTCTTTTCAGCTGCATCAAAACATTTCTGAGTTATGACATTTTGAAAAAATTAAGGCTCCATAAATAAGAAACACGACCCTCTGCGCCCCGGCAGACTTGCGCTCTTCACATGTTCACATCAGTGATGGATGAGTCCCCTACCTGCCGTATGTTAATTCGGGCCCGAAATCTTCGCCGACTCCTAGTCTGTATGTAATGTGTTGAGGTTCTTATTTATGGCAAAATTGTGTCAAACGCTACCAACGACGCATGGATATAAATGATATTACCGTTCAAGCCACGCTATTAAAATAAAAATAAATCTATATTTTTTTTACTACATACAAAACTTACTCGTAATAATAATGCTCCAAAAAATAAGATCTACATCTATCAAGCATGAGTTAGTGACATACGAACTCATGCAATTTGGTAATTTGAGTTTTGGATAGAGAAAAAAGTCGGCCGGAGCCATATCCGGTGAATACGGTGGTTGTTCGATGATATTTGTTGAGTTTTTGGCCAAAAATTCGTTCACAATGATGGCCTTGTGCCATAGATTACTAATATATCTTGTGCGATGGCGCGTTGTCGTGTTGTAAAATCCTAGAATTTCCTTTCCACACACCTAAGGAGAGGCAAGGGAACTACAGTTTAACGTGGAATCCGAACCACTACCAGGCATCACGGTCAAGCGGTCACCCATCTATTACCTGAACGCGCTCGGCAGTGTTTTTAACTTCGGTAATCGAATACCGAATGCCGCAACCACTGAGCCAACGACGCTAAAATGTGCATTGATTAAGTCATTCTGAGTTCGATTTTTAGTTCTTAGTTGTTTATTCAGCATTCTTATGGTAGTACACTACACTTCAATTTGTCAAAACATTACATTTTATATCCAGTTCGACTAATCCCATTAAGAAGAACCGGCAAGAAACTTCATATGTTTTTTTTAAACGTCTTTATTACAATACGTTGTAATTTTTATATTGTGAAGTAACGCTGCAGTCGATGCACCAGATAAATTAACTTAGAAAAATACAAAGAAAAAT
>WYDE02161639.1:0-11048 GCA_009867175.2 Adela reaumurella | reverse complement strand
CGAAGACCCACCTACTGCATGAATGGGTAGAAGCACCGTGCCAAGGTGAGAGGTGGCGAGCCTGTCGCCCTTTAGCAGGCATCTTGTCTTTATCCCTTAGTCGCCTTTTAAGGCATGCATGGGAAGAGATGCAGTGGGGTCAACTAGGTACCTAATACTGATTTTTAAAACCTAGATCTGGCAACACTGGCTAATTAAGACAAGAGCGGTGTTCAGTTAATTACGCAGAAAATATAAAATGCATTAAAATGCAAATAAAATTGGTTCTGAAATGGTCATAATCAGTGTTAGAATGCTACATTTAAAGTTTAATGCCAATAGGAACCACGTGTCATTAAATGTATTTGCCTTCAAGGCAATTGAAACAAAGAGTAGAAAGTATACACACCTTACTAATTCAGCAGTCCCAGGACGGCCAAAAGCGAGCAGTAGATTGCATATATAAAACCCAATGTCGGCTGAGGTAAACAGGCGTTTGCGGGTAGGCGCGATTTCTATACACCGGGGAAATTAGAGTGAGGCGCGGCGCGGCGACGACGTCATTCGCTTTGAAGCCGCGACGCGGGGCAGACGTCACGAATGCACTTTAGACTGCTCCGTTTGACTGTTATTCGATATCGGTTTGGAATTGTATGTAGCCACAAAGATGTGGCAGGAAGGGAGTAATATTTCGTGAGCGTGATGAGCAACACATTAGAAGGAATGATGTCGTTTCCAGATTCGCTTACTTCTTAATAATCCAGAAAATTATGAATAATTCTCTACTAACCTTATGAATTTTTATCTTAATTTATGGAAACTGGCATAAATGTCTACACCACCCCAGTGCACCAGTTTGGCATCAGTGATGCCAGCCTAATAAACCTTGGTGAATTAGTTAGGTGCTATGTCAACTCTTCTTCCTAAACAAGCCGGCTGGACGGAAGATGCCAACTATTTTGATAGCCAACCGACCTTCATATAGTGCTTTTGTATCATTTCGGACAGATTCTATCCTACAAGACTAGCCAAGCGGGCACGCCTCAAAAGCGGGAGGTACGGGTTCAATACCCACTGGGAGCACAATATTTGTAACTTTAGAATGTGTGCTAAATGGCTGACACTCCGGTGAAGGACAACATCGTGAGGAAACCCACTTCTAAGCCAGTTGGTCACCGTGGAAGTGTATAACTAAATCCTCTCATATCATGTAAATAAGAAAGTCCTGTGACCTAGCACTGGGGTGAATAAAATGGATAATGACGAAATCGCACAATTTTAGGTGGAGTTCGAACCACGGTCAGCTTCAACGGTTGTACGATCACCCATCAATTGACCAACCGCGCCGTGTTGCTAATGCCGAGGCGTCGTCCTCGCACGTAATTAAATAAATAAATAAAAATAATTAATTTACATTTTCAGAAAATAATATTTACATTAAAAATGCGCATAAAACAAAATACAATATTAGGTTAGGCATTTGCGCATAATTTTTCGAACTAATTATAATTCTGCTCAATGAGCCTACGATAAAAAAAATAATACGATACATTTTAGAAAATGTTTCTTTTCATCCAAGTAAATAGGCCAGTACGAAACTTCAGAAAAATAGCAGACGTCTTCTTCTAAGCTCTGGGGAAATCAACAGTCTTGAATTTCGAGTTGGCTAATGTGAACCAAGTAAAGGAAAATATTATACTGACAGAGGAGATAATTAGCCTACATAGAGCGAACAGACGTTTGCCTTGTCGCTTGCTCTGACGCATATAATCTCTATAATTATTGCTAAATTAATGTATACATTTTCTCGCCATTTTCCTCAAGCCTCTATATATTCTTCATATATTTTCTGCCGTGAAATTTTGATGGGAAACGTTTTTTTTAACTTATGCGCAGGTAATTAGGATTGGAGCGTAACTTGGTTTATGAGTAAAACCCTCTTAATCGAGAGGCTGGGAGTTCACTTCTTCAACTTCGAATCCTACACTAATAACATATATATATCTATAATATTTATTGAATATAAGAAAACATTTACAGATATTAAACAAGAACAATTAATGTTTACAGAAAACTAACTACAAAAGAAAAGATCGTCATCTGGGGACAAAGGCATCGTCCCCAAGACAGACGCGGCGTTCCCCCGCTGAATGGCGATAGAAATGTGCTGGCGAAAGAACGCTGCTGCCCGCCGGTCGCCGGTGCTCTCAATGAGCATTTTTCCTAGTTGCCGAGCGAATTTCAGAGCATTCCAGAGGGCAGAGGGCAGAGGGTTCCACACACCAAGTGTCTCCGCAGCGAAGGCAACGAATTCAAACTGAGCTTTCAAACATGTATATCTTGAATGCTACAGTGCCTCGGCCTTCGCTGCGGCTGCACCAGCGGTGCGTGAAGACGCCTCTGGGTGCATGGCTGGGTGCGGGAGTGTCAGTGCACGTGGCGTCCCATATCAAAGCCCTTCCTTGCGACCATGGCAGCAACGTGTTTAAATAAGGGCATTACATTTTGATGTGGAATCATACCTTACTTAATTGGTACAAAGTGCGTACCATGTCGGCCAAAGGTTGCGGTTAGAAAGAATGTCCGGAAAAAAAAATTACTCCACAGTTATTCAAGCAACGCTCGTCACCGTGTAGTGAAGGGTTCCAAAACAAAAATGGTATACCATGTTATTGTACCATATAATATGTAGACACGGTCAGTCATCGATCTTGGACAGGGGTGTTCCCTTTGTAGTCGATAGAAGAGTTCTTAGAACTGCACAATTCTCCAAATCGTTCTTGTGTAGAACTGCAAAGGTGTGGAACGGGCTTCCGGGGAACATTATTCTATATTCCTATAATCACGGATCTTCAACATCGCTGGTCAATAGCCTTTCCCCAGTAACATTCGTACGCCTTCAAGCAGGACTGGTACCTCCTCGGGGGTTGCACTCGAGGCTCCGGTTTCAAGTATTGTCATACAGTTTGAAAGCAGTAAAAAAAGACATATTATATAAAAATGAGAGATTCAAGTGCACGTGTTATTAGACACGTTTTTACTTGATCGAAAAGGAAACTTACTATAATTTTAAAAATGGTAATATACTATTTCAATAGAAATTGCATTAACTAGCAACATAGCGACACCGATCCTCATAAAAGAGTGGGCTCTCATATGGTGGCCACTAAGTTTGATGCCTATCGCGGCGATAAGTGTTAAGTTTTTTATTTTTTTATTGAAACTGAAACTGATGGCTACGACCTAATGCACCTGTTTTCTGGTACCAGTGATGTCAGCCTAAACACCTTGGTGAGTTATGTAGGTAGGTTCCATGTCAGCGCTTCCCTCAATTCCAGCCGGCTACACTGAACTGGACGGAAAACACGAACTATGCATAATAGCCGCTTCGACCGACCTTCATTCAGTGCGGTGGTACCAACCCGGTACGGACTCAGTCTCTTTCAGACTGGACAAACATTACACAGCCCTACTTCGCACCTAGTGAGATCGTGAACCAGTTCGAAAATGTGCCACTGCTATGAGAAGAGATTTAAGCGCCCGTATCAGGCGGCCTTCCAATCCATACGTATATATCGTTGCCCACAGGTCATCTCTCAACGCCAGTTCTCAGGCATTCTCTAAGTCTATGAATGCGCAAAACACTTTATTATTTTTTGTAATACTTTCTCATACCAATTCGTCTATGGGTTTATGTTATAACAACTCCTTACCCGTTTTTTAAAAATTAAATTTGCTTGTAATTAGGAAATAGTTAAATTTACGTCATCATCATCTTCATCACCATCATCATCATCATTATCATCATTATCGTCAGCGTTTAGTCGTCCACTGCTGGACATACGCCTCTTAAATGTATTTGCAACCCTTCCAGCATCCTGAAACATGAATATATCTTTTGAAATAGACATATAATTTTCGTGTTTACTTAACTTCATTGCAAATCTGACCATTTGAAAGTCTGACGATTTGAAAATCTGACCAAATGCCAACAAAGGATTATTACAGCATTACTTAACTTCGGTAATCGAATACTGAATATCACAACACTGAGCCAACGACGCACTGTATGAAGGTTGTTCGAAGCGGCTATGAAACATAGTTCGTGTTTTCCGCCCAGTTAAATGTAGCCGGCTGGAATTGAGGGAAGCGCTCATATGGCACCTACTCACATAATTCACTAAGGTGTTTAGGCTGAGATCACTGGTACCAGTAAACTGATGCATTAGGTGATGTAGCCGTCCGTGTCAGTTTCCATAAAATATATATATATATATAATATAGGTGTCCTCAATGTGTTTGTTTCCTTGTCCGGTGTGTTCTGTAATTTATCATACAAAAGCTGAGAATTTTATAATTTGGAAATCTTCGAACTTACTGCTTCTAGCATAAAATATGTTTCTATTTAACCACTAAAAGACTACCAGATTACACGTGACACGCATTTAGGTAGTCACATACATCAATGCAAAAAGAAGTCACGTGTAATTCAATGGCCATGGTCGACTTAAGTGCGACGTTTTCAGTATTAAGAAAATGAATCATAATTATGTGTTCATAAAACATTTCCGTTTTCTCTTGAACACGATCGTGCAGGCCAATGTCATGTCTGTTTATGGATGCACCCTGATATGGGTTTGAAGTTGAAGCTACAATGTCACATATACTTTATGTTATCTGCCACTTTAATAATTAGTTTCTCTCCTTCTTTCCGTGTGGGGCCGGTACTGTACCGTGTGGAGCCGGTACTTAAAATAATCACCCCACTGCATCTCTTGCCGTGCATGCCGTAACAGGCGACTAAGAGATAAGGAAAAGATGGCGTGCTATAGGGCGACAGGCTTGCCTCCTCTCACCTTGGCTCGGTACTTATACCAAGTCATGCAGTAGGTGGGTCTTTGTGTCTTACATGCTGCTTGATACGCATGAACGTATAAATAACTAATATGTGACTGTCTGGTCGACTTCAATCCACCCTTCCCCCCCCCCACCACCTCAAACCCCTTCCCCCTTCCCCGACCCCGCGTCCTATCATATGCAGTAGGAAACCCTTGTCGCGTTGAACTCTTTTCTTCGGGCGAAACAAACTGCAATAGCCTTTCTTAATGCTCACCTCCGTTACACAAGGACCTTCTGTGCTTACTTTAATGCTTATAGAACTACCAGTTTAGGTTGTACGTTGTCTGTCAGTGAATGAATGATTAAGTCAGACAGTGACTTTAGTAATTTCATTAAGGGGCCGCATCGCGAAACTAGGTGTTTTGAGAATTCAAAACAATTTCTTTCTACAGGATAAGTTTAACGTAGTAAACGAAATTCAGAACATTAAAGTCAAGGATTCCATGTATAATACAGTTTTTTTTTTCATACTTTATTTATATTATTTATATTCTGTACAACGCCCACTCAAATCAGAGCCTTTTTAGAAATTCCGATGAAGATATTGATTGGGTAAGGTCATAAGAGCTTATGAAAACATAAAATAAAAAAATACTTGCAACAAAACAAACAAGCAAGTTTTCCACTTTTGTTTGTTGCAAACGAATTTTTAATATTTGTTTTAGTTTTCTTAATCAAAGCCTTTCAAATAGTAAAATATTTGTAAAATATGATGTGCCCCGAAAAGTCTAGGGGCGATGGTGGGATCTAGATTTCATCAATTTTAAAAGTAAATGAAACCTATATTAATCATCAAGAACAAAAATGCATCTATTTGAATTTGTAATCATAAAAAATATATTCACAAATATCTACTTTTCTGTCAGAAGTTGTTTGTCAAACACGAGCTAAGAACGTCGGCCTCAACGGATTTTGTATGGACGGTGCGGAAACACGATAAAACACTATAGTCACTTCAATCTGTATAAAAAATGTCACCACGTAGTTCAATCGCTTCATCAGGTACAAAGTCTGGTTGGAGACACCTACAAACAACGCGAGACATATCACGATCACCTACAGATACAATCTTATCAGACACTAATGGTGACTGAATTTGTTTACAAACAGATTAACCCCGCACCTCCTACGTACACGACAGAACCGCTCATTAGCAAACCTGGATTACCATGTAGACTTTGCTGTGTCTACTTACTTCGACGGAGATAGTCAAGAAAGGAATAGTGTCTCATTTCCAATAGTGTCATTAGTTTGTTTTGAATTAGTAATGTGTTCTCGAAGCAGGTCCGAAGGTTATGTTATGTTCGAATTTTGAAATTAATTCTCATCACCAATTAAATCGGGAAGATCTTGATCGATAAATCTGGCGACCGCCGCGCCAAGGCCTTCTTTATAAGGCGAATTTCCATAGATATTGAAAGGGGTAACGCAGCGAGCGTGCTTGGTTCCTTCTGCGAAGCTGGGACCCCCGCAGATTCGGTGAAATATTTTTTATAGGTTATTTTATTTATTGTTAGGTTACCTTATTTTCTTATTAGATATAGTTTATAATTTTAGTTATGTAATGTGTTATTTTTGAGTAATAAAGAATTCAATTGGTTTTTACATTATCATGGTGATGATAATACACATAATCCTTGAATTCGCCGGTGGAAAGAAATCCAAAGGCCTGCATTTGCATCATGGCGAAATGTTCAAGACCATTGCAGTTTCTTACTCGTCGCTCCTGTGAAGGAAAACATTATGGAGAAATTTTTCCATTACAACCTTCTAGAGGTAGGGTTTACCCTTCCAACTACGGAATAGTTGAAAGAAGCGATCATCTTCTAATAAGAAAGAATCATCTTTTGAGTGAGTGTTTTGTACAATCAAGCCCTGTTTTCGGCTCCGCAGATGCTGCATACACAATTGGAGTCAAAGGAAAACCGACTATCAAATGAAATAAATTGAAAAAATCTGAATATCATTGTGTTTATTTTATATTACTTACCTACATGTCTCGTAACTTCATTATCAGCGTTAAACCGTTCATTGCTGGAAATACGCCTCTCGGATCTTTTTCCAACAATCCCGTCACTACCACACCACTCCCACGGATGTCGTACTCCCACCTGGCGGGTGGTCTTCCTACATTTCGCATACCGATCCAAGTTCTCCAGTGTAGGATGCGTCTACGACAAAGACCATCATCCCTGCGGCTCACGTGTCCAGCCCACTGCCATTTGGGCTTTGCAATCCGGAGTGCAATGTCTACTACTTTGTTGCGTCGTCTGCGAATTTCAGTATTAAACATCATCAATTTCAGCGTTTTGTCGTCCACTGCTGGACATACGCCTCTCCAATTTTTTTTCAACCTTCCCGGTACTCGACAACACGAATCCATCGTTTGCCCGCGACGTACCGAATGTCGTCGACCCACCGTGGGTGGTCTTCCCACAATTCGCATCTCCGTCCAATGACGCCAGTGTAGTACGCGTGAGCTCCGTAAGTATTAAACATTTTTGCAGCCATTATATCCACCCCACTGCTGGGTACATGCCTCTCTCATTTCCATGATATGAGAAGATTTAGTCATACACTTCCACGGTGACCAACCCCGGTGACCAACCGGCTTGGAAGTGGATTTTCTCGCGGTGTTTTCCTTCACCGGAGTGTCAGCAGCCATTTAACACAAATTCTAAAGTAAATATTGTGCTCCCAGTGGGTATCGAACCCGCACCTCCCGCTTGAGAGGCGAGCTCTTGCCCGCTCGGCCAGTCTGAACACAAAGAAAGTCTGATATTCACTAATGAGAGACACATATGGAATATTAAGTGTTATCTTCAAAATTCCTCCACCAGTAAAGTAAGAAAAGGTTTCTTTTTCCAGTACACCGGCCCCTGGTACGACATCGAGAGCTACCCGCAGCAGTTCCAAGCGGGAGCAACCTGCGCCACCGCAGAATACACCCTCAACGACGACGGAACAGTCCAAGTAGACAACCATCAAGTAATGTCCCTGAGACCAGAAACAATCACAGGCGTCGCTCGACTGGACAACGATGTCGGAGACGCGAAGCTGATAGTGTCCTTCCCTATTGCAGGCAGTGACCGTGAGTTATTCAAACTTTACCAAGATATTTTTCCTAAAATTTATGTATAAAAAATGTTATATTTTCTTGTAGTTTGCTTTATATTACATTGAAATTATTGTTCTTGTCAAAAATATTTACAACATATAAACCTATACTGATGTCAGTTGCGGAGTAGCCTAGTTGGTGAGCGCGCGCCTCTTACTCTAGAGTTATCGTGGGTTCGATAACTGGTATGCGCACAATTTTTCCGGATTTTAAAACCTCGGTTAAAAATTGTTGTGCAATATTAAAATGCACCCCGGTGAAGCAAACCTATAAACTAACGATACGAATGTGTTGTAGGGTATAAAGGTTGACTGGAAGAGGTTGTCTCCGGCAATAAGTCCGCCTTCCGCTAAGCGGAAAAGTACATATTTGTTTATTTATGTTAGGTACTCGATCAAATTGCATTATTTATATCAATAGCCAGTCAGCTTTCGTGTACAAGTGCGAGTAGTAACAGTCAGCATTTCTGCCTTCACTGCTGGGCTGGACACGCCTCTTCACGGCCCACAGCGGAAGTTCCGGAGTAGTTCAGAACTGCTGCCTGCCTGTTTTATAAACCGAAACGGGCTGGATCGATTAGCGACTATGCTCATTCGACACTGTCAAATCCATCTGCCTCGCATACCCATAAAATCATTTAGGCGTTAGAAGACTTCCAGGCTATATTTCTCGGGAAACTCACTTAACCGTAGACAACTCCACATCCTAGCGGTGAGAAACGAGAAAGATATTGATATAGCAACGCCATCTTTCGTAGAATATATGCGCAACTTTCTGCATTCATAAGAAGGGACATGAACTTTCGATTGAAAGTATGAAATTGGCGACACATTAGGTCCCGTATCTACGTATTCTTAGAAGTCAAAAGGGCGTTCAGCGATTTTAGTTCAGGATTATATTTTCTTTTGCAGCCATTTTATTCGCCCCACTGCTGGGGCTTCTCTATTTATATGATATGAGAGGATTTAGTCATACACTTCCACGGTGACAAAACGGCTTGGAAGTGGGTTCATTCACGATGTTTACCTTCTCCGGAGTGTCAGCAGCCATTTTAGCACAAATTATAAAGTTATAAATATTGTGCTTCCAGTTTGGGATCGAACCCGTGCCTCCCGCTGGAGAGGCGTGCTCTTGCCCGCTCGGCTAATCTGACACTAGTTTAGGATAATGGATGCAAGCTCCACAGAGTAATCCACCGTTGTAATACCTGTAAAACAGGCCGGGGGAACTCACACAAATTCTTTGGTTCAAATATTCCTGACCGTTAGTAAGTTTTGGGTTACCAGTTAGGCTGATGGCTCGGCGATTAATCAAATCCAAGGACACAAGCAAGTACCGGCGGCTACTTCCCCAAATATGACTACCTTTCCATCATCGGCATAATCTGTGTTTCATACAGAAGAAGTGATTATTCCGGTGAAAAGAATAGCCTATTTCGTAAAAGGACCCCCCAACCTCTTTGCTGCTGTTTGGCCTTGGACTCGACGAACTGCCGAATGCCAATCGTTATTCCACCTGGCATACGTCAACAATAACAATGAATTTGATCGCAGTGACCACCGAATCCCCTTACTGGGTTCTCTCGACAGACTACGAGAACTACGCCCTGGTCTATTCCTGCAGTAACCTCGACGATGATAGAAGAACTGGTAAGTTACATATTATTTCAAATGTTACATCAGCTTATGTACATAAATATGACGACGTCATTGAATACCACATTCAAGTAGACGATAAGTTCTTCAAGCAAACCATAGATATTTGACAATCTTAAGGGTCTGCTTGCCATTATGACGTCATAACTGGATTCTCTGGGGTCAATTTAAACTATATAGAAATAAGTGAAGGTTAGTGTACAAAAAAAGTGTCTTAGTTAGAAAGAGATTGAAATACAGTCAACGACAGAAACTCGAATTTTTCGAGCTCACATAATTACGCATTACATTGGTGACACGCCTAAGTTTTCAAAATTCCGAAGTCCCTCTTACTCTAAGGTCGGCGTCAATATGACAGAAAGAGATCTCGAATTTGTCTCTATTCCGGTGTAACGCTTTCAGACGATAGCACTGTACTTTGGTGATTTAGTGCGAAAGAAAATTATACAAATTCTACTAATAGATCTTAGATCTTATATTATAAATTGCAAAGGATGTTTTTTTGTGCATACTCATTCATCTGATGAGCAAATTGTTCCAAAAAATTGCAAAATTTGCGTTAATAAATTCGTAAATCATGCGAAAACCAAGAAACATATCAAAATATACTCTTGAGGAATGAAGTCTGGTCGACTTAACGATTATCCAGAAATGTTAATAATAAACGCCCTACTTAAGAGGATGCTTCATCACTCGCACTCCATACAAAAAGCCTTAGTTTCTCACACTCTCACTTTGTGTAATCGATTCAATATCTAAATCAATTTGGGTTTACAAGGCCAATTACTATGTTCCTATAGAATTAGAAAACTGAAAATGTGTTTACTGTAAGAATTAGGAAGCTATAAAGTTCGCAGATTTCATGTATACAATCATACAATCTGCCCATAAAGTGTCCCAACCATCTGAGCAAACCTTTCTCTATCCTTGTCGTTATGTCTTCTTTCAATCCACATTCTTCTCTTACACATTTATTCCTCACTCTATCATTCAAAGATACACCACATATTCTTCTTAAGAGGATGCTTCATCACTCGCACTTCATAAGACTTAGTTTCTCTCTCACACCCTCATTTTGTGGAAATGATTCAAAATCTAAATCAATTTCAGTTTGCAAGACCAATTACTATGTTCCTGTAGAATTAGAAAACTGAAAATGTGTTAAGTGTAAGATTTATGAAGCTATAAAGTTCGCACATTTCATGTAACTTGTGAAGTAAATATCTCTACATTAGAAGCAAAATTTGAGAAATGTAATACTATAGATACCTAGAATATTTCATGTACACTTAAAATAAAAAGCATTTCCTGAATAACTTATCAGGATTTGTCACAATTAACTAAGAGGTAAACCCTGTTCTCTATCTTTATCTCCCTCTTTTGTAAGAGCGTTAGAT